>CANXYI011904698.1:0-12217 GCA_948208565.1 Hura crepitans | reverse complement strand
ATTAAATGATTGGTGGTGGGAGAGGTCTATAGACTGATCTCTATTATGTCACTTAGACTTTGAGATTATTTGGTGGCTAGAGAGGTCTCCTAACTAATCTCCATCATGTCACCCAGTTATACATTATTATTTGTGGCTGGGGAGGCCCACGAGCTGATTTCCATTATGTCACATAGTTATTGTGTCTAGGGAGGCTATAGCTGATCTTCATTATGGTACATAGGTTGGTATAGCGACATAGGTCCAAAATAGGGACCACTGCACCAGTTATTTTCCCTCTAGATCCAGTGTCTTAAAGTGTTATCTTCCTAGTTGCGCCAGTGAAATAAATTAAGTAATAAGTAGAATAATCATTAAAAATGAAGTTTAAGCTTATTCGAAGGACTTTTTCTAAAAAAGTAGTAAAAATATAGTCAAAGGGTATTTTAGTCAATTTTCTACATATAAGGGAATAAAGAAACTTTTGTAAAGTATGCTCATTAAAAATATAATACTTGTTTTAAATGATTTATTTAAGTTAAAAATGCTATTTTCAAACTTTAAAAATACCTTAGGGGTATTTTAGTAATTTGGCACCTCAATGAATAATTAAGTCATTTAATGAAGTAAACGTATTCCTTTAACTACACATGTAAGTTAATAATATTATGCCATGATTAAACTGCTTTAAGTTCACCACTGAGTATCTCATATACTTAGCATACCTATTTGGTTGTGTAGGTACACAGCAGTGGGAACCTACCTTGTAAAGCATGAAGATAGTGATTCAAAGGACATAAGAGAAGAATTTTGATTTAATTATTATATAGTTTTGATATCCATGTACTTAGGTGAGAGTTGGGTAGAACTTGTATATAAGCTATGAATATGTAATGTAAATTAAGTAATTATAACTTGTTGATGTAAATAAAGTATCTATACATGTTCTTTGGTGAATGTATAGTTATATGTGATATGTGATGTTCATGTGAGCCTGAGGCTCTATAAATGCATGCTTTATCTATAGCCTGAGGCCTGAGTTTGATTTATGCTTAGGCTGATGTTAGGCTGAGTATGGGGGACCCGGATAGCTATTATGCTGTCAAAATTTCTAAGTTCTTGAGAATGACCCATAATAACTTGAATTGGAATTTTTTATGTGACTATACCATGATAAGCTATAAACCATATGCAAAGTGAATTTGAAAACAAAGTAAGTCTAATGGATGTAAGTAATAGAAATAATAGGTCTTGTTTTAGTGACTTAAAAGTGTGTGCATCTTCTATGGGGTCTCCTAGGAGATCCAGTAGGGGGTGTCACATTACCTATTATGGAAATTATAAAACTTGGAGGAAAGCAAGGATTAAGGAAAAGAGAAGAAGTGAGGTGTTATTCAGGACACCAAATAATCATTCTATAAGTGTATTTGATAAAATTTGCGAGTATATATATGTGTGTTATACATTTTCCATAATGCATTCATTATGTATATGTTATTGATTTAGGGGCTAGGATAACCCTAAAATGGAAATTAAAGTATATTAGGGTTTATGGCATGTTAATTAACTAGAATGAATAGAAATTAGATTCAGAAGAATTTTAATTATGAAAATTTAGACATGGGCAAATGGTATGCATAATGGGGACATAGTTATACTTAATGAATGTGCGGTTATAAATAGTGGAATTAAAATGTATTAGACTTAAATAAATTAGTACATTATGTCTTGGATATGTACATTGATGAATATGAAAGATAGTGAAAGTGTAAATATGAGACGTGTGTACATTTGGTTGAGGTGTTCTATATGGAATAATAAATGTAACATATTTTTATTTATAAAGTGTATTAATGAATTGGTAATGTAATTAATGGTGTTGACTATCGAGTTGGGTGAGAGGTGTCATATTAGGTGGTATCAGAGCAAGTTTTAGGTTTTCTTAGGCTATAAATAAGTGCCATATGGTTTCCTATATACATATATCACATGACATTGCACTACTTAAGGCTGATGGTTATTTTTTTGATATAGATTAAAGATGTATGAACCAAGGTAGCTAGATAGTGTAGAGGTGGTGGAAAGTCATGCCCCCACAACTATTCATAAGTCGATGAGCTTAGAAACTCTAATACCTAGTGATGTTGCCCAACCTACACCTACTCAGCTAGTGCCAATACAACTAGTACTAATACAATAAATGGTAGAAGTGTTTAAAGAAGTTGCTGCAGTAGTTACCCTACCTCTACTAGCAGAACAACAACCACCACAACCATCTCAAGCCCTCTAGTAGATATACCTAGAATGAGTAAAGAATACAAGAGCTATAGACTTTTTAGGGATAGATAAAGATGATTCTGCCACAGTGGAGTATTAGCTTAAAAGAACTGATCAAATACTAGAGCAGTTAGAGTGCACCCTAGAGGAGAATTTAATTTGAGCTACCTTGTTATTATAGGAGGAGGCATATCACTAGTGGAGAACAATTGTAAAGTGTAAAGCTCTAGTAGATTTGACTTAGGACTTCTTCCTATAGGAGTTTAAGAAGAGGTACATTATAAAAAACTATCTGGAGAAAAAAAAGACAATAGTTTATTGACCTAAAATAGAGGGGATTACCTGTGTTAGAGTATGAGAAAGAGTTTGCCAAATTGAGTGGATATGTAACAGAGATCATGCCTACTGAGGAAGAAAGGTACAAAGGTTTGAGAAGGGCCTTAATACTAATATCATATTACAAGTAGCTATGAGTAAGATTAGAGAATTTAATATGTTAGTTGCTACAGCTTATACAATAAGGATATATTGAAAGAAAAGAGAGAGAACTTCTAGAAAAAGATATCCTTTATAGCATGTCAAGCCAGTTCTGCCCCAAAGGTGGGCAAGAAGTAAAAATGAAGCCCAACTACATAAAACAACATAAAGACTAGTTTTAGCTTAAAAATTTAGGCTAGTAGGGCAATTTAGGCCCCAACTACAAAAATCAGCCACCAGGGCACTAGTTCTATAGTTAAGAATGCACTGCCTATCTGTGGCATAAGCATATGTTAGAGATCCATCTCAGGGCATGCTATAGATTTAGTTTTAAGGGCTATTACTAGAAGGATTGTCCATTGAACTAGATACTGAGAACTCTACATGACTCCAGGCTTTATCACTAGCACTGAGTATAAGTTAAAAAGAGAGTAAGAGAGATAAAGTTAGAGGGAGTTAGAAGCCTTAATCTAAGGTGACCTAGAGAATAAAGGATTAAGCTTTAACACAGTAGTATGTTATTAGAGCCATAGAGGAAATTGACTCCCTAGATGTTATTACTAGTACATTTTATTTTCTTGATTCACCTATTTTGTCATTAGTTGACTCGAGGTTCATACACTATTATGTTTGCACCATGTTAGCATAAGATAGAAGGTTACAGTCAAAGCCTTTAGATACAAAGCAATATGTGATAGTGAATAGAGTATATATGAATTGTCCTTTAGCTATCCAAAGGTATATCTTTCCCACATAGGCCTAATGAATTGGATATTCAAACCATACTTTGATCAATTCATAGTGGTGTTTATTGCTGACATTTTGGTATATTCTGAGGCTAGATAAGGGTATGAATAGCATCTCAGACTTATGCTGCAAACCATAAGAGAAAATCAACTTTATGCTAAACTAAGCAAGTGTGAGTTTTAGCTAAATGAAGTAGCATTTTTGAGACACATTACTTTAACTTATAGGATTAAGGTGGACCTAAGCAAAATCAAGATTATACTAAAATGGAATGCTTAGAGAAATTTGACAAAGATTAGAAGATTTTTGGGATTAGCTAGATATTATAGGTAGTTTGTCAAAGGGCTCTCAATGATTGCTGCTCCCTTGACACACCTATTAAGGAAAGATGTGAAATTTATGTGGGATCACAACTGTCAAGAAAGCTTTGAGAAATTCAAAGGCATGTTGATATAAGCCCCTATTTACATAGCCAAATCTAAAAAAGACTTTATCCTTTATAGTGGTGCCTCTCATAATAGACTTAGGTGTGTATTATTACAAGATGGCAAAGTAATGACTTATGCATCTAGGCAACTGAAGCCACTTGAAAGAAACTATTTAACCTATGATTTGGGGTTAGCTGCTATTATTTTTGCCTTGAAAATATAACGACATTGTCTTTATAGTGAGAGATGTTATGTATATACTGATCATAAGAGTTTGAAATACTTACCAAGGAAGAGTTAAACCTTAAGTAATAGAGGTGGATAGAGTTGATCAAGGACTATGATTACTTAATTGATTACCGTCTCAATAAAGCGAATGTGGTAGCTGATGCATTAAGACAAAAATTCTTATATGCCATGAAAGTAATGAATGTCTATTTGTGATACCTAAGGGATAGAACCTTGTTAGCTAAATTATAGGTGAAACAAGATTTGATTCAACAAGTAAAGGATGCATAGAAAGATGACAATCAACTTAAGCATATAATGGGTTTCATCAAAGAGGGAAAGCCTATTGAGTATGAAATCAAAGTAAATGAATACTTGTATTATCATGATCGATTGTGTGTGCATGATAAGAATGATATTAAGAGATAGATTTTGTATAAAGCTCATAATTTTGCATATGCCATGCATCCCAAGAGTATAAAAATGTACCACAACTTAAAGCCTTATTACTAGTGGACTAGAATAAAAAAGGATATAGCTGAGTATGTGACTAGATATCTCACAAGTCAATAAGTAAAAGTTGAATACTAGGTTTCTTTTAGACTACTTCATCTTGTAGCATTGCCAAAATGGAAATGGGATAGAGTCATAATTGATTTTATAGTTAGACTACCTATGACCAGGAGTAAATGTGATATAGTGTTAGTGATTAATGATAGGCTGACCAAGTTAGCACACTTTATCCCAATCAAAATGGATTACTCACTAGAGAAGCTTATACAACTATACATTGATGAGATTGTGAGCTATATGGAGTACCAACATCCATCATTTCATATTGAGACCTAAGGTTCACATCTAAAGTTTAGAAGAAGCTACATGATGCCTTGGGCACTCGACTCACTTTTAATGCAACAGTCCACCCATAAACTAATAGCCAATTAGAGTGGGTCATTTAGGAGCTAAAAGACATATTAAGGAGCTATGCCATTAAATTTAAAGGCAATTGAGATCGATATCTATCTTTGGTAGAATTTGCATATAACAACAACCATTAATTGAGTTTAGGAATGGCACTATATAAGGCTTTGTATGGGATAAAATTTATGATAACATTGTGTTACAGTGAATTGGACGAGAGTAAGCTAATGGCACTAAACTTGATTAAAGACATAAAAAAGAAAGTTAGGATTATCAAAAATTGATTAAAAGCAGTAACAGACAAATAGAAATCCTATATAGATCTAAAAAGAAATTTAATTGACTATGAAGTAGAAGATAAAGTCTTTTTTAAGGTATCACCTTAGAAAAAGATACTCTGATATAGCAAGAAAGGCAAGTTGAGCTGGAGGTTTATTGGTTAATATGAAGTCATTAAATGTGTGGGGCTGATGGCCTATAGATTGGTGTTACCTTTCGAGCTATAGTAGATTTATGACATCTTTCATGTCTCAATGCTAAGGAGATATTGATTAGATCCTTCACATGTACTTTCAATCAAGGAAATAGAGGTGCAACTAGACCTTTCATATAAAAAGGAACCGGTCCATATCCTAGCATATGAAGTTAAAGAGCTACGTAACAAAGTAATGCTATTAGTGAAAATACAATAGAAATATCATAACTAAAAAAAAAAGCAATTTGGAAATGCAAGCAACAAATGAGAGAACAATATACATATTTATTTTAACAAGGTAAATTTCAAGGATGAAATTTCTTAAAAGGGGAAGGAAATGTTCTACCCAAAAACTCGATTTTATGAATAGTACTTTTTGAGGCATGAATAATATTTCCCCGAGCAATCAAGTAACACTAAAGTGGTTGAGAGGGAGTGCTAGCCATAAAACTTTGATGGATAAAATAATGATAAAAATAGAGTTACTTAAAGTAACCACTGAACCAATTAAAATTTTCATATCAATATCTAGTGAATTGTGCTCTTATTTTATGTCGAGTGGTAAAATATTCAGGATATGCCTAGACTGGCCTAGAAATAACATAACTTGAATATTAAAAATTTCAAATAGTCTAATGGTGTTGAAATCAAATTTTTTTTTGACATTAACAAGTATTTTATTTAAATTTTTTGAGAAAGAAATTGATTAATTAACTAAGTTTCCATTGGTTTTTGTACTTGAGATTTTAAGGGTCTCTAAATTGAGAAATTCTATAATTTTTAGTGTGGAGAAAGGTATTTTTGGAGACTTCAAATATTAAATTCACATTTTAAGCTTAAAACTTAAGTATGATTAATCATAGCCATCAAGTTACCACACAACTTTATCATAGCCATCCATGGTCTTAATATAAAAGGGGGTAAGTGTGAACATGCAACATAAGATTAAACCACCACCATCTTCCTCTTCTCCCCTAAAATCTAATGCCAACCTCATTTTCTCTCTCATATCTCACCTATAACTCCTATTTTATAATACAAAAAATGATCTACATCACTTTTAGAGTTCAATTTTAGTGTCAATTTTGCAAAAGAAATTGAATTTAGGGCAAAAAGAGAAGTTTAATTGTTTTGGGTTTCAAACCCCTAAATTAAAGTAAACCTTAAATTCAAACACTAGCATTTTTTACATAATTAGGTTGCTCTATTTAATAATTCTACTTTTATTTTTGGATTTGGAGTTGGATAGAATTTTCTATGAATTTTTCTAATATATTGCCTATTTGAAAACTAGAGAACTTAGAGGAGAACAAGGATAAAAGAAATAAAAAGTAATGAGGTGCTATTCTGGGATGTTGAATGATCACTCTATAAGTGTATTCAATAAAATATGTGAGTATATGTGTGTGTTGTACATTTTCTTTAATGCATTCATTATGTATATGTCATTGATTAAGGGTTTAGGGTAACCCTAAAATGGAAATTAGAGAGTATTAGGGTTTATGGCACGTTAATTTTAACTAGAATGAATAGAAATTGGGTTTATAAGAATTTAGTGTTGAAAATTTATAGGTGGCTGAATGGTATGTATAATAAGGACATAGTTAAAATTAATGAATTTGTGGTTATAAATAATGGAATTATGATGTATTAGACTTAAATAATTTGGTACATTATGTGTTGGATATGTACATTGATTAATATGATAGATGGTGGAAGTGTAAATGTGAAATGTGTGTATGTTTCTGTGAGGTGTTATGTAATGCATAATGTATGTAACATATTTTATTTATAAAGTATATTGATAAGTTGGTAATGTAACTAATGGAGTCTATGTTATGAAATGGAATATGGAAAATGGGCACTCGTATATGGATAATGGAAATTATATCATGAAATGAATGATGTAGATCGGTAACTTGTATGTGATAAAAAAAAGGAAATGTCTGTGATGATATGGACTATTGGAAATATGGTTACATAATGTACCATAAAATAGTAAAGTGTTGATTAACGAGTATGCCTAAATTAGACAAATGTGAAATTGGAATTAGACATGAGAAATGGCAAATAGAACATGTAATGTATATATAACAATGGTAATAATATTGATAGCCTATATATGTTGGAAAACCTATTAGATAGGTTAATTGATCAACTTAGGAAGTAGCAACTACTAAGGCATTTCAGTGCTAGCCAGACCTGGATATATTGATATTTGATTATAATATAGGTGCAGCAGTCGAGAGGTCTAACAAAAACCACTGCATATATTTCTATGCTATTGCAATAATAGGGAGGTTCAATAGGACCATTGCATATATATATTAATGATATTGACACTTAAGTGGGTGTAGCCATTAAGAGGTCCAACAAAACCACCACACATAATATAAAATGGGTACAACCATCAAGAGGTTCAGTAGGGCTACTGCACATTTATATTGATATGATTTACTAGTGTAGTAGCCATAAGGTCTAAAATATAGGCCACTTTGCATCGTGATCCTAATATCCTTTATTGGATTAGTGTCTATTAGATATTAGATAGCAAATGGAAAAGACAGTAGGTGATATAACAAATAATGGGACAATAATTAATTAAAGACACAAAGGTACATAAGGTAAACAAATAATCACATTAAATATCATAACATGAGATTAATAAATGACAATGTGGTAACTAGATAAAGACACATGCAAAAGCAATGGAATTAAGTAATACAATTTGACTAATTATGTAATAAATTAGGCATGATAATACATTAGATTATTTTATAACTCATATTGTGTGACATTTCATATCAAATGTGAATATGTGTGTAAGTGCGAACATGTTTTATTGAATACACCACTAAGCTTTATGCTTAGTGCATCATGTTTTTTATGCGTAAGTTATAGATAGATAGCTTTAATTTAGTCTTAAAGCAGTAATACAGTGGACCAACTTCAAGCTTTGGTATTCTTTCATCATGGATAGTGTGATAGACATAATAGTATATGGAACTCATGTGTAAATAGGTAAAATGAGTTAATTTTGCCTCATGTATATATTCTTGAGTTCAATAAAGATATATACTAATATGATAGGTCATATATGGTTATAATGTGCATGCATGTGAACTTATCTATGTGTTAATAGTGTGATTATCAAAATTGATATGATAGCTTGATTGTGAGAAGGTTGATTGAGATGAGTTATGAGCACTAAAAAGGTCCAATTTGTTAACTTGAAAGTAGGACTTTATAGAGGTGTTATTTTTTGCAAGTTTATTTTGGAATACAGTACCATATAGCCATTATGCTACTTGATTTCTATCTGAGTAGGATAATTTGTCTTATGTGTATGTGTACATAATACATGTTTTGATTACACATGGGCCTATGATCACACACACATACACACACATAATAGGGTTTTAAGAAAATAATGGTAAAACTAGGCAGAACCAGTTAATGTGTCATCTCTTATTTGAGTTGGCAATGGCTTAGGTAGAGGTGTCACAATATGCATCCCTCATTTAGATCATACTATCGGGTTAGGTGAGGGGTGTCACATAACATCTCTCATTATAAAGATAATGCCACTATAATTACAAGGCAAAAATGATGCTGCTAGCTCTAAATCATATGTTGGATAATTTCTCTCATATCTTTTAAATTTCCTAGATGAATATGCTACCACCTTATTATCCTATATTAATACACACCCAAGTCTATTATGAGAAGCATAGCTATAAATGACAAAGTCCTTTCTTGACTTTGATTGTGTGAGAATTGGAGCTTTTGTCAACATAGTTTTCAATTTGTCAAAACTTTCTTAACATTTGTCACACCACATGAACTTAACATTTTTATAAAGTAGATGAGTCATAGGCACAACAATCATTGAAAATTCCTTGACAAATTGTCTACACTACCTAGCCAATCCTAAGAAACTTTTTATCTTTGTTACATTTCTCGATAGCTTTAACTCTAAAATGGCTTTCACTTTCTTTGGATCCACCTTTATGCCTTCTATCAAGGCAATATATCCCAATAATGATACCTTACGAAGGTACAATTCACATTTGCTTAGCTTGGCATAAAGCTATTTCTCCCTCAACATCTATAAAGTGTTGTTCATGCTCTTCTTTAGAGTGTACCAAGATGTCATTAATAAAAGCTACCATAAATTAATCTAGGTATGGTCTAAAAATCCAATTCATCATATCCGTAAATATTGCTAGAGCATTAGTGAGTCCAAATGGCATTACTAGGAACTCATAATATCTATACCATTTTTGTGAGGCTATTTTTGGAATATCTAACTTGTTAATCCTTAATTGATGATACCTCAATCTTAAATCAATTTTTGAGAGCACATTATCCCTTTGAAGTTGATCAAAGAGATTATTAATTCTATGTAATAAGTATTCAACTATTTGTACACATAATCACAGTATACCATCTTTCTTTTTCACAAATAATACTAGTGCTCCCTAAGGTGAGACAATCAGTCTAATAAAGCCTTTATCGAGCAATTCCTATAATTGTACCTTTAATTCTTTTATTTTAGTAGGCACCATTCTGTATAGGGCTACGAAAACATGTGCTTTGCCAAAATACAACTTAATCTCAAATTCAAGTTCCTATTCTAGTGGCAAACCTAGCAACTCATCTTAAAAGACATTAGGAAATTCTAACACTATAAGTATCTCATTAAAGCTTGGTTTTGTCATCTTGGTATCCACAACATGTGCCAAATATACCAAACAACCCTTTCTTATAAATCACCTAGCTGTGACTGCTAAGAAGACATTGGATAAGAAACTTGTTCTTTTACCAGCTACTGTAATTTTAGCCCTATCTATTTTTTAAGTGTGATTCTCTTCAATTTATAATCCACTACTACTTGATGCTTAGATAGCCAATCCATGCCTAAGATGATATCAAACTCATCAAATGGTAACTTGATGAGATTCGCATGGAATTCATGCCATTGTATATTCAAAGGAGAATTTCTATATATTCTATTAACAACCACATGTTATCCTATAGGGATGCTAACAAAAATTTCTAGGTCAAGTGTTTTTTATTGTAACCCTTTATATCGTGTCTGTGCAACACAAATATGAGAATGTGTTAATCTAGTATCAATTAAAGCCAAAGTAAGTAATTCAAAGAGATAGAATATACCTGCTATCACATCTAGAGAATTAGCCTCTTCTCTCACCTGAATAGCATATTGATAGGTAGGAATTGTTGCATTTCCTCTTTTAATTATCTCTAACTTGGCTTTTTGACTACTGCTAGCTTTGTCACTTTTATCACCTCTTTGTCCCCTAGTAATTACTAGAGATAAAGCTTGAAATTGATAAGTGCCTTTTAATATTTGTTGAAAATTTTAGTTAAATGCTCCCTTGAGCCATATCCATAATAAGCTTCCAGAATTGTTCTCTAACATACACCTCTATGTATCTTCCAATAATGCTAACAACTAGCTGGTGCACTCCTAGTAGTGGAAATAGGTGTACTGGTAGCTCTAGTTTATTGTTAGGATCTAGCTTAAACCTTTTGTCCTGATCTCTAAGTATGTACTTGTCTCTACAACTGCTATTGAGTAGTCTGATAGCCTTTCTATCTTTTGCCTACCACTGGAGCTGAGCTTGCTTGACCTTAAGTGAAAAATCTTTTCTTCTAAAAAATCTCTCTCAATTCCTTTAGTATATCCTCTATTATATAAACTCGTACCACTAAGGAAGGAAACTCCTTGATTTTTATCATGACCACTTGTAATTTGATGTCACTATTGAGACCCTTCTCAAACCTTTTGCACTGGTCTGTTATAGTTGGTATAATTTCCTTTCTATACCAACTGAGCTTAGTAAACTCTTTATCATATTTAGCAATTATTCACTATCCTTGCTTAAGATCTAAGAACTCCTATCTCTTATTCTCTAAGTAGTTTTTTATAATGTACTTCTTTTTGAATTCTTTTAAAAAAAATCCTTAGTTATTTTTACTAGAGCTTTATGCTTTAAGAGTGTCTCTCACCATTTAAATGCTTCATCTAGTAGCAAAAGACATAGTGTAATGCTTGAAAATCCTAAGGTTATGAATGGTACATCTCAAGATGTGAATAGTGTTCCCAAGACCCGAGGTACACTGAAGTGACTAAATGGGAGTATTAATTATAATAAAATTATAGGTGAAATTTTAAGTAAAAATGATGTCATTTAGATGGTTAAAAACACAAGTAAAGTTTTTACGGTAGTGTCTATGAATAGTGACCTAGTGTAAGCTGAACCATAAAAATATTTCTACTTTACTCAAATTGACTTAAGATTGATACAAATTGATACCTAAATATTCTAAATAGTCTAGTGGCATTGGAATTGGAATTTTTGGATATCGAGAAGCATTTTATTAGATTAAGTAAAGTTAAAAAGTTACGTTTTATCAGTTTTCTTAGTTTTCGAGCTTGAATTTTTAGAGGCTTAAAGCACTTAAATTATATGATTTTTAGGGGTCTAATTAGATGTTAATTAAGGGAAAGAAAGTGGGGAATTGTATTAAAAGGAGAGAGAAAAGAGTTTTGATGTATTTTAATGCCACTAATATATATATGATCAAAATTGGCTTAAGTGAGTCAACTTGTGAATAGTGTCATCATCAACCTCTCTTTTCTTTCTCTTTAGAAGCC
>CANXYI011904644.1:0-14876 GCA_948208565.1 Hura crepitans | reverse complement strand
TGAGCCTTGAGAAGTGCACCCAGAGTGTCAAGTCACCTTCACGAGGCTCAAGGTAGGGCATACTAGTTATGAAACTTTGATGGGCTTAAAAATGATGAAAATAACTTAATTTAAAGATTTAACAAAACCAAAAAATTATTTTAGGTTATAATCTAGTGGGCCATAGGCTTAGATGGATTTAGGGCCAGAATGACCCAGGATGTTCCCGAACAAAATAAAAATTACCATGCTTTAAAGGTTAAAAATTCGCTTGAGTTCATTAGTGAAAGAATTTTTGAATTTTGAGGTAATTTGTAATTTCTCTTAAATTTTAGGTTTTACATGTAAATCTAGTTGGTTAATTATCCTAATAAGGGAATTTGGCTATGAAATTTTATGAGCCTCTAAATGGGATTTTTGCAAGTCTGTGAGATTTTTATAAATTCCCTAAAGTTTTTGCCAAAATCGAGATTTTTTTGGATGCTCGGGTGGCATGTGACCCCATCCATGCCACCTCAGCCACTATAAATAGGCGTTGGTGACACCTAAGTGGCCATATGTCTAATACCTGTCACCACCCTTTCTATTCTTCTTCTTCTTTCCTCTACCATCTCGACGCCACTTCTCCCTTCTATCCACCATTTTTGCTTTTTTTTTTGCAAGCTTTTCTCTTGCTAATTACCACTAAAAATCATGTTAATGTGTTAGGAATGGAATTATGAAGGAATTAAGAGCCATATAAGTTCTTAAAGTGAAAAGAAATTGAAGGTGTATGTAAGTGTACATCAAAAGGGGCTAAGAGGCAACTTCTTATATGTAAGCATATCCTTCTTTGTAATTTATTTCATAAAGGATTTAGTGATTTTAGGAATGCCAATATGCTTGGTATTTGATTTGGGGACTTGTGTGATTTTTTAAGGATTTTTAATGACAGGTGGCGTGTGTGGGAGTAAAGGCAAATTGAGGGGAAAATGGGCCTCTTTCAAGCTTAAAGTAAGGAATAAGCTTCCTTTAGTAGTGAGGTATGCAAAGTTAAGGATTTAAAGCATGTGTAATAGGTTTAGTAGCCTTGCATGGAAATGGTGGAAAATATAGCTAATGTGTGTGAATTGATGAATTAAGCATATACTTGAGTTAATGATGTGTGGAATTTATGCTTGGAATGATAATTTGGTGAAAAGAATACATGGAGAGGCTTAGTCCTCTTTTGGCTGAAAGGTATGTGAAGGCTTTTATGTGTGTATCTAGCTTGCTAAGGTGATTTTTGTAAGGGTTCTAAGGTGTTTAACATCAAAGATATGTCAATTAAGCTTGTATGTAGTGAAATTAGGAGAGGTACTATTGGGCCTTAATATGGTCAAGAGGGTTGCTTGGCATATAGGCTTGGTGTGTAAAGAGTTATCCTGGCAACTTGTGTGGGAATTAGCTTGTTAGTGATAACATTTTAGGTGTAGATGATAAACTTTATGAATAAAGCTTGTGTGTGTGTGTTTAGTGTGCTTGAGGCATATATGAGGTATGTAATGGCATAAGTTACATGATAATGGCATTTTATCTTTGTAAGTATGCTTGAATGATGCTATAATATGTATTTGTGTGATTGATGGTGGAGAAAAGCATGGAAATGGCTATTTAGAAGATTGGTCAAGAGGTATGCAAGGCTAAATGGCATGAAAATAAGGTAAGGCATAACATGTATATGTGTGGGATTTGGCATGACATATTTGGCATGGTTTTGGCAATGTTTGTATGGCATAACCTAGGTTAATATGCATAGTAGTAAGGCATGAAATGAATTTAATATTGGATACCTTTTTAAGGTTAGGAAAGGGTTAAAAAATGAACTTCAATTTGGCTTGTGATAACTTAGTAAAAGTGACCTTAAAATGGACTAGCTTTGGCTTGAAAATAGTGCATTAAATTGAACTAATTTGTAATGTTTATATGACATGGTATAGAAGCCACTTTTAAGGCAATTTGAGATGTACTTTTGAGATTGGCTTTAGGTGTATGAAAATGTATGGCAATGTATGCCATTGGCTTAGAAAAATGGCTTGAAAAGGACCTAAAATGAACCTAACATGGCTATCGCAAAATTGTAAATTGACATATAACTGCCATGTAAAAATGAATTTTGGGACTATGTTTAAAATGATTACTTAGCATGTGAATAAATGACCAAAAATAATGGATTATACTAGACTTAATATGGCTTTAATTATGCCTAAGATAGTGCCCTAAAATATTTTAAAAACTTGATCCGTAATTGTTCGATAAGGCTAAAAATGACTTAAAACTATCCAAGTCAAAAATTGATAGTCTGATAAAAATTATAACTGACTATTTTTCAACTTGGAATAATATAAAAAGATGATCAATAAAGAAATAAACTTAAAATAAAGTCAAATGGCTTATTAGTTAGACACCCATTGGATGGATTGATTAGTTAACATAGGGATTAGTAGCTCCTAGATTGTTTATTTATCATATTAGGATGGTGTAACGGCCAATGTTCATACTTAGGCTACTGCACTAGTTTATGGGGTAGACCAATATTTGCTAGCATTTTTGTCTATATATTAGACTATGGCAGTGCAGCGATGAAAGTCCCTAGAGAGGCCACTGCACTAGTTTGCAAGGCAGACCAGAATGAATAATTTGATCTAGTAAATTGCCATTAGAAGGTCTACAGATTAATCCTTATGCACAGTTGTTCATTTTCGGTAGGTTCCTCTAAACTTATCCCTATAGCTATATCAAGTTGGTGCAGTAGTTGGGTTCCAAAATGTGGGCCACTGCATAGCTTTTAATTCCCTCTTTGTCCAGTGTTTATAAGTGTTATCTACCTAGTTAAGGCTTATGAACTAGAATTAAAGTAAAGTAAAATACATGTCTAGCATAATTGATGATAACTTATGATGATAAATTTAATAAATAAAACATAGTTGCATTTTGGTAATTTTGAAGTAAACATGGCACATCATCTGAATGGCATTAGTCACCTGGCATATTAGCCAAACACTATATCTAAACCATTGTATTATGTTTGCTTGTGTGAGTGTTAATGCAAGAGGTATGTTTTAAATGGTTTAAATTTACCACTGTATTTTATACTCAGTGTACCTATGTTGTGGTGCACAGGTATCAAAGATAAGCAGAGCAGCCTCAAAGATCATGCTATGTAGCAATGCAGTCCTTAAAGGGTACCTAGGGTCTTTCCTTTTTGTCCTGTTAGATAGCACTCATGTAATACATTATAGGTATGGGTTAGCATGCTTAAGAGTTGCTATGTTTGTATATAAAATATAGATGTGATGTATATAAATAGGTGCTTAGGTTGCTTGAGGTTTTGATAACTATAGGCCTGAGGTCCTTTCTATGTGTGATTTTGAAATATGTGTTGATATGTTCTGATGTTGACTGAGGGACCAGAATGGTCCAGATGGAGGTTGAATGGAATGATTGTCTATAAAAGTGCTTTTAATAGGTGAAAAAAAATTTTGGTATGTCACCCGGGTAGCCATTGTGCTGCCTAATTTTTGTATGACTTGTAAAGTGTTTGTAAATGGGTTTTCTAAGTTTGTCAGACCATATATGAATATGCTTAAGGATTAGACTGGAAATCTAAGCAATACCTGATAGAGTTCTAGAATAGTCCATAAGTGTTAAGGAGTTTAACTTTGGAGAAATTCTAAGATGGGTGAATTAATAGGAAGTTTATTGCCTATCAAGTTTTTTTAGGAATCTAGTAGGGGGTGTCATATTTGGTGGTATCAGAGCATAGGTTTAAAGTTCCTAGGTAGTGTAGATGAGTGCTAGAGTCTTGGATTTGTTATGTTGCTATGGTACACTACACGGAGGTTGATAAGTTTTGTAATTTATGTAGTAATTCAAGATGGTTGATAGACCCCCAGAAGAGAGAGCAGAAGAAGTAGCTAGTTATGCTCTGACTATAATATAAAGGGCAAATAAATGCAACTACTCCTGTGCCTAGTGATGCTACACAGAGGCTATAACTCTAGGCACGAAGGTTGAATCATTTTAAGGTTTGTTTTAGCAAATAGTTAATTTGTTGAGACATACCTCTACAGTTGTTGTTCCACCTCTTCCACTAGCTCTAATACCTCCACCACCACCAGCTCCTACATAAAAACACTACTAGAGTGAATTAAAAAGATGAGAGCTCTAGATTTTCTAGGTACGAAAGAGGATGATGCAACATGAGTAAAGTACTAGTTGGAGAGGACCTTTAGGATCTAAGAATAGCTGGAATGTTTAGAAAAAGATAGTCTAAAATGTATAACTTCCCTCCTACAAGAAGAAGCATATCATTGGTTAGATACTATTAGAAAGGGGAAGGTAGTGACAAATCTCACTTGGGAGTTTTTCTTGATAACATTCAGAAAGAGGTATATCCCTAAGTCCTACAAGGACAAGAGGAGGCAGGAGTTTCTATATTTGAAATAAGGCATGAGGATAGTAGTTGAATATGAGAAGGATTTTACCTGATTGGTTATATATGCAGAGGAGTTCATTCTTAATGAAGAGGAAAAGTGCAAGAGATTTTTCAAAGAATTAAATGTAGAGCTAAGGACGCAAATAACATACTTAAGGGTAATAGACTTTGCTATAGTAATGGGCATCAGGTATAAAGATAGACATAGTCTTAGAGATCTAGGAAAGCTTCAACAACTAGACCTTGATTACCTCTTAGAGCTTCTAGTACTCCTAAACCAATAGGTAAGATAAATGGATCCTTAACCTATAACACTTATCACAAGAGGCATTATGGGTAGTGTAGGTTGGGTAGGAGGGGAGAGTGCTTTACTTATGGTGCCAGGGACCACTATCAAAGATAGTGTCCTTAGAGAGAGCCCAAGGTTTCTCATACTTAGGCATCCATAAATACACCTTAGAATAGAGATCAGATGCAGAGTAAAGGGGATCGTTCTAGTCAGGGGACAAGATTAAAAGCTAGTGCCCAGTTAGATTATATCGCTCATGTCTCGAGGGTCCATAAATAGTTCCACTAGGTTCAAGAAGTGTGCTCAGGGTGTTGGATTACTTACTGGTAAACTGAGGCAATAACACTAATCATGAAACTTTGAGGGGCTTTAATTAGATGAAAAAGGAAAAATTTTAAAATTTAGGAGAACTAATAATTCATTTCTAACTACAAGTTGTCTTCAGTGCAATCAAAATTTTACGAGCTAGGAATAACTAGGGATATGCCCAGATTTACTAAAAAATAGTAAACCCTGAAGCTTAAAAATTCCACTGAGGCTATTGGTAAAGGAATTTTCAAATTCAAGGTCATTTGCAAATTCTCATAATTTTTAAGGTTGTCATGCAAATTGAGGTAGTCTAAAAAATACCCTATTGATGGAATTTGGCCACAAAAATTTATGGGCATGTAGAGGGCATTGAAATATGATGTTTAAAAAAACGGTGTATTTTTTGAGCTCTATGTGAATTTTGGTGAATTTTTGAAGGTTGCTAAAAAATTGAGATGTTCTAGGGTGGCCCAAGTGGTTATGGGACCCACCCACTCTTGGTTAAGTGTTCTAAAACCCTTTCCAAGTAGCAAGGGTCAGTGAAAAGTGGATAATTCCACTTAAACAAAATAAAGGAAACTCCTCCCTTATTATACAGGTAATGATGCCATAATACCTTGGAGAGAGATTTTCATCTTCTTCCTTTAACCTTTTTCTAGAATTTTTTGATTCCTAATTGCAATTGGGATGTTAAAGAAGTCCCTAAAAAAGAATCACATCCAAAGGAGTTCTCAACTATGAATTAAAATTCATGGAAGTTTATTGGATAGAAACAGTCCAGCAAGCATATTTGCTGAGTTTTCACGACTTCTCCTTAGCTTTTCTTATGTATTTGTGGCTATAATTTGGTCCTAATGAAGCTTAAATTTTGTTGGGACATGTATAACCTTTTGTTTGAGGTGAATTTAAGCAAAAGAGAACTTAAAGAAGGGGGAGAAAGTGTCCGTAAGGGTTGGAATTAAGGTGTGGTAGCCTTGAAATAGTGGTAATCCTATCTACAAGTGAGTGGGGTAAGTGAATTCCACCATTCACTTCATGCCCTTCAATTTTAGTAGCTTTTCCTTTGAACTAACGGTGATTTGAATGCATGAAATTGCTTGGTGAGGTGTTTTCTTGAATGGATTTTAGTGTATGGCATGTGGGAATAAGAATTGCATGGTTGTTTGATGAAAGAAAGTGATGTACATGTAAATCTAGTTGTTGGCCAAGAGATATGTAAGTAGCAAAAGTTTGTTTATAATGTTTAAAGCATAGACTGATGGCTTTACCATGGATATGCAATGGCATTCTTTGTGAGTTAGTGGAAATAAGCATGATTGGCATAGTTGCAAGTGTGGCTGAGAGCTTGT
Source organism: Hura crepitans (assembly GCA_948208565.1). Classification (NCBI taxonomy): domain Eukaryota; kingdom Viridiplantae; phylum Streptophyta; class Magnoliopsida; order Malpighiales; family Euphorbiaceae; genus Hura; species Hura crepitans. The sequence continues at coordinate 8,494 of CANXYI011904644.1, read as the reverse complement.
GTATGAATGTGAACATGTGTGGCTTGCTTAGTGTGGTCATAGATGGTGTTTAAGGCTAGAAATGCATGTGTTGTAGACCTATAATGCATAAGTAATTGACTTGGCATGTAATGAGATGAATGGTGCATGAATACATGGAAAGTTAGTGGTGGCCAAAGCATGTGATAGGCTTTTGCTACTTTAAATGGCAAAAAAGTGTAAAAGTATATATGTAAGTTTACTTGTACTATGGATTAATGAATGATGGTGTGTTGAACATCATGAGAATGCATGACTTGGGCCTTTGACTACTTGTACCCAGAAGTTAACTCACTGAAAATGGAATGAAAAATGAGATTATAAGTAAACCATGTTATGTGTAGCTAAGCATGAGCTTGAATGAATGAATTGTTAAATTATTATTAGCATAAATATAGTTATTGAGTACCTTAAAAGGGCAAAAAATATATTCAAGTAATAACATGAAATATAAGTTGAAAATGACATTAAAACTAGATTAGCAATCTTGTATAAAAAGTGGCGTGTAACTTTGCCTATAAGGGCTATGCCTTTTAAAAGAAAACAAGGACATTTGTTTGCCTTGAGGGCTATGTTTTATTGTAAATGGTAATAGCATTTTAAGCCTATAAGTTGGCCTTGTAAATGGCCTATGACTTATTGGCTTAGGGCCTATAATCTTAAAGTGAATGGTGTTAAAAACTACACTAAAAAAATAAGGCAAAATAGACTTGAAATGCTTAATAAAACTTGGCTGCAATGACTTATAACTGTCCTAAAATGACCATTACCTGAAACAATAAATTCCCTGGATAGTAAATGGCCTAGAATTATGATATACTTATGGAATTAAGTCTAACATAATATATGGTAATTATTGGCAACTATCCTTGAATTTATTTTCTGATAATTTACATGGTACAACCTGTTTATGGCCATACCAAACTGAGCTAATTCCCAACTACACTGTAAAACATTTTAACTATCTATTTTTGAGGTTATAATATCATAAAAAGTTAATCATTAAAGAAATGGACCCAGATTAAGGTTAAATGGCTGACTAGTTAGATGCCCACTACACAGGTTGACGAAACAACTTAGGGGTTTTTGTAGTTGCTAGTTTAATTGACTTTCAAATAGGGCTAGTACAGTGACCTAGGTCCATTTTAGATCATTGTACTAGTTTACTAGTTAGATTAGACTATGACATTCACTTAAATTATATCTTTATTACTAGTGCAGTGGCGTAGGTCTAAAGGGCCACTATACAAGTTAGACAAACAGACTAGTCTGCTATGCAGACTAGTTTGTGACATCTTTAATCTTCAAATAAGGGCTGGTACAGTAGGCAAGGTCCTAGAGGATCACTGTACTAGATGATTAAATAGGCCAGTATGCTAGGCAGAGTAGATATTATTATTTGCACCTTAGGTGCTAGTATGTAAATAAGCTGGTGTAGTAGTGTAAATCCATAATGGGGACAATTGCACTAGGTTATTTTCCCTCTAGATCCAGTGTCTGCTAGGGTTGTCTCCTAAGTTAGGCCAGCTAAAAGAATTAAATAAGATTAATCAATTTGCATATGACTCTTAAAATAACATAGGGGCATTTTGGTCATTTTCCACTGATAAGGCTTAAAGGCTTAAAAGGATATAGCTTATGCATGTAATAGTTAGTACTAATCCTCAAACATAATATACATTAATTATAGTGATTAATTAGATAATTTATGGTTACAAACACCCTAGGGGTAAAATGGTAATTTTTGCATGTTAGTTCCTTAATTGAGTTAGGATATCAAGATAAGATAAGACTAGAAGTATAATGTATGGATAAACTATTGGACATGTTTTAAATGTATGAATTCACCACTGAGTATTTTTATACTAAGCATTCCTATTTTGGAGCATAGGTACCAAGATCACATACATCACCTCGTAAAGTGTGCAGTGAAGTTTAGAAGTCATTTTTATGGAGGTTAATCCTATCTAGTTGTATAGCTTTTGCACTCTATATACTTAGGTGAGGTAACAAGTGTAATGTATATGATGAGACAGGATGTAATTGTAAATGATATATTGTACTGTAATTAATTATGTGATGGTTCCTTTTATGTATATATAATATGTGTTAATGTTTGTGAACCTAAGGCTTTATGTGTTTCTTGACTGTAGCCTGAGGCCTGTGATTACTATTTGGTAGATGATGATGATAGGTTGATAACTAAGGGACTAGATGGGTCCAAGGGATGTGCTTATATGTTATAGAAGTGTTTCTCAGGTTTATTGTTTTAGGATAGTGACCCGGGTAGCCATTATGCTACCGAAATTTTTAGAAAATAATGAACTATGTGGAAATCATTTAGTAATAGCTTGAACAAGATAAGATGAACCTAAATAGACTATAAAAACATACCGGTCTGAGTTTGTAGTCAGATAGATTTACCTAGTGCAGTATAAGTAAAAGGTAAATGAATGACTATGGGAGTAGTCAGGTTAGGTGACATGGCTGGAAGTGCATCGCTTATTGGGTTTCTTCGGGTATCTTGTACGGGGTGTCACATTTTGTGGTATTAGAGTATAAGTTAATGTTCTTAGACTAAGTACATAAGTGTAAATGTCTAAGTTTCAAATTCCTTTAAAGTTTTATTCTATCCAAGGTTGGTAAGAAAGACCTCTGTAATAAAGATATGATTAGTTGAGTTAACCTATAGAAGGCCTAAGGACCTAATTAATTTTGTAACCATAGCTATACATAGAGTAAACTATATATTAGTACATAAATCTAGTAATGCTACAGAGTAGCCATAGTCACAAGTAACTAGCTAGCAGCAGGTAGGAGTAACCCCTATCTTAGGATACCAGAAAGTCAGAATACGAGAAAGATTTTACTGGACTCCTAAAGTATGATGAGGAATTAACTTCCAATGATATAAAAAATGTAAGAGAATCTTGGCAAGAAGGAATGTAGGGTTAAGGATTCAGATAGCAAATCTCAGAAAGAGAGATTTTGTACTACCAGTGTTAGTTGTATGTGACACAGAGGAAGTGGTAGTAGAAAAGTGGGATCTCTTCTAGGGAAAGAGGCAATGCATTGTGGGACAATCCATGTAACACCTCCTACCCATTTCTAAAGGAAACAAGTAAGGTGTGCTACTTTTCATGAGATCACCCATCCTTGGATATCCTCAGGGGCCTATCATTTAACTTTTACCCAACTTTGACTAACTTTGTCTTAGCCTACCGATTTGTCATTTTTGTCTACCTAGCCTTTTATTACTGCCTATTTTAAACTATTAAAACATCATATTAGGACTACTAGACATTTACAGACAATCGGACAACATAACGGCTATCCGAGTGAAAATTCCCAAATTTAACCTGCCTAAAAAAAACACTTCTAAAACTATTCACACAGCACACTTCAATTCTAGACCCTTTTAGTCCTCCAGATCATTATCACACATCAATACACATAAAATAGCATTCATGGTCGTAGGCCCACATGTGCACAGATATAAGCAGGCATATTATGTATTGACAACTGAAGCTATACGGATATATATGTGATTATTATCTCAAGTTTTACTATACAACCCATAACCCACACTAACCTACTATACACAAGTACATATCTATAGTAACCAAAAGAAAATCAAAAGTATACCTTAAGGACTTAAAAAGCAACTACACTGATGTCATCTGAAGTTGATCATCCCTCAATCTATAGCCTACACATCAAAACATTGACATGCTAAGTATGAACTTAGTGGTGGAATAGACCAAATATAATATATCATAAACATGCATACATGAAACATAGAACACATAAAGCACATATAGTGATTACCCTATTTTACTAAGTCTAGTTCTATTATTAAGTTCAAATTCACTTATTTATTTCTTAGTGCAGTCAATTATAATTTAGGCTTATGACAAATAGACAATGCTTTAAAACACTGAATAGTGGGAATTATCTTATGCAGTGGCCAACATTTTAGACCTCGGTAGCTGCACCTACCTCGCTCAATAGTAAGTATCAGTCTGTAGATCTCCTAATACTGTACTAGTAGATATCAAAGATCAATCCATAGACCTCCCAATATATACAATTGGGATAGCAAGGATTAGCCCATGGGACCTCCCAATACACCAAGTCACATCATTAACACCATAAATGGATAGTAGGGATCAGCCCATGGGACCTCCCAATATCCACAGGCAATAAATTGGTAGCAGGGATCAGCCCATGTGGACCTCCCAATACCCGAGTGTGCAGGGTTCATTTCAGAACCTCGGTGGCTGCACCCAGCACATCTAACATACAACAGTGGCCTTAGAAGGATCAAACTACCTCGTAGCTGCTAACTCCCTAGTTAATCGGTCAACCCATCCGATGGATGTCTAGCTGATGGGCCAAATTACTATGTGAGATTGTTAATCTTAACTTTTTTAATTCCTAAGTCTATTATACCATTAGGTCACATGCCATGCTAGGATACACAAAGAAAATGCCATAATTTGCCTATCATCATAAAGTTACTATTAATTTGGTAATTTTACAAAACTAGCATTATTAATTTGGTTAATTCTAAAGTTCATGCCTTTATAAATCTAACCCATACTAATTCAAATTTCCATCATTTGTTCACATATGCATACATAAACCATATTCATACCTTAAGGTACAAAATCATGCCATTTTACAAAGTCATTACTTACTTATGAAATTAAGCTATCATTTCACCAAATTTCTAAGCAAAACTTATTGGTATTATTATCCATTTCCAAATATGATCTATACACTCCCTACACTTGTCATTTTCTCACCTAATATGCCATATACATGTTCACACATACCATACCACATTACATACACCTTTTGGCCAAGGCATACACATGCATATACACATGAATTTCTTCCTAATATATCATGCCAAACCTATTATTTTAAGGCCATTAACATTACTATAACACCATTTCAGATTATTACTATGCATAACACCATGAACGTAAACTTCCATACAACACAAATGCACAATTTCATAACAAATACATAGACATACTAAATTTTAGTCTATTCCATATACCTAAGGTGTGGAAAACACCTTTTGCCCTACCACTTGGAGGCTTGTAAATTTGCTCTCCTTCAATGGTATCCTTAGTATCTAAACATACATAATTTACCCTTAGAAAAATATTAAAAAATTTCCTATAGCTCTAAATTGAAATCTAAAACCATGGTTAACCTTAGAATACCTTAATCTACCTATGCCAAAAATAAAAAGTGGGTTATGAACACTTACTCAAGAAAAAGTCACTATTCACTTAAGTGAGAGATCTCCAAATCAAAGCTTTATTTCTCAATTTTATCAGAAGATTTAGAATCTAAAGACTATGAAGGCAAGGATCTATATAAATTATGTGGGTTTTGGTAGAGAGGAGAGAGATAAAAGTGAAGAAAAAGAATGGTGCAGGAGAAAGAGTTGCATTGGCTTTTAGGGGATTTGAGGAGGAAGATGACTAGTTGGCACATGTGAGCCATGCACATGTCTAACCCCTTATATAAGAGTAGGTGGATGGCTTTGATCTTGACATGTGGCAATCTATTGACTCATATTCACCCTATGCCATTTTAAGCTTCAGAAATTCATAGAAAATTCTCTAGACCTCTAAAAATACTCATGTTAGTTGTCAAAAATCCTTGATTAGTGTCACTAAGGCCCATATAAAATTTCAAGTCAAAATTCAATAGTTAACTTTTTAGCACTATTCACTACCAGAATAAAAATATTTTGAAAAAATCAAAGGATCTCAAAAAATTAAAATTCCTTCTCCATCAGACTCATTGGAATTTTTGAGTTTTAGGGTATTGTATTTTCGAGTCCATTCGGGCACATCCCAGGGCTGTCCCAGCACAAATTCATTTTATCTCCTCAAACACAAGTTCTCAACCCAAAATAATTTATTAGTTTTGCTAAATTTTTAGATTCATTCATTTCACTAATTTTCAGGCCTGTCAAAGTTTTATGACTAATACGCCTCTTTTCTAGCCTCGTGGCGATGCCTCGCACTACAGGGAACATCACTCGAGCCTAGAAGGTACTATTCATAAGACTTTAACTTACAGGCGTTACAATCCTTCCCCTTTTAAAAAATTTCATCCATAAAATTACCTATATTGAAAAGGTGAGGGCATTGCATTTTTATCTACTCATTGCTTTCCCATGTTGCTTCGGTCATTTTATGGTGTCTCCATAACACCTTCACTAATTGAATTGACTTGTTTCTCAACTGCTTCACTTCCCTTGCTAGAATTTGCAATGGTTCCTCCTCATACGTCAAGTGTGGTTGAACTTGTATCTCTTCTACTGCTATCACGTGTGATGGATCTTATCGATTTTACTTTAACATCGATACATGAAAAGGCATCATGTATCTACTGCAACTCAAGTGGCAAGGCAAGTTTATATGCCAAGGGACCCACTCTTTCTGTAATCTTGTAAGGCCTAATAAATCTCGGACTGAGTTTTCCTTTCTTGCCAAATTTGAGTATCTTTTTCCATAGTAACACTTTCAAGAATACTTTATCACCAACTTCATACTTAATGTCTCATCTTTTTAGGTTTGCATATGATTTATGTCGATCGGAGGTGGCTTTCAACCTTTCCTTTATGATCTTAACTTTCTCCTCAGCATCTATAATCAAATTAGATCTAATAACCTTACTTTCTCCTACTTTACTCTAATAAAGAGGAGTCATTCATTGGTGACCATATAAGGCTTTATACGGTGCCATACCTAGGCTAGTCTAGTGGCTGTTGTTCTACATGAACTCAGCCAATGACAAATATTTATAACAATTGCCTTTAAACTCTATGGCACAACTATGTAACATGTCTTCTAGCACCTGTATCACTCTCTCTAATTTACTATTTGTTTGAGGATGGAATGTAGTTCTATAGGTTAATCGAGTGCTCAAAGCTTCCTATAGCTTCTTCCAAAACCTGGAGGTAATTCTCGAGTTTCGATATGAGATTATAGCTACTAGCACTCCAAGTAACCACACGATCTCATCGATGTACAATCTAGCCAGCTTTTCTAAGGAGTAGTCCATCGTACTGGTAGGAAGTGGGCTATCTTTATTAGCCTATCCACAATCAGCTATATGGCATCATACTTACTCCTAGTCACAAGCAATCCCATGACAAAGTCCATAGTGATCTTTTCCCATTTCCATTCTAGAATTACAATTAGGTGTAGTAATCTAGAAGGAACCTGGTGTTCTACCTTCACCTACAGACAAGTTAAACATTGGGCTACATACTTACCTACCGCTTGCTTCATGCCTATCAACCAATAATGAGGCTTCAACCAAAGGTACATCTTTGTATTTCTTGGGTGCATCGAATATGGGGCTTCGCGAGCTTCCTTTAAAATTTGTATTCTTAACCCATCTACATCTAGTACAAATAGCCTATTTTGGTAATATAGGCTTTTGTCATCACTTAACTCAAAGCCTATTGCCTTCCCTTCTTTAACTTTACTTACAAGTTGCACTATTTGGGTATCTTTCAATTAAGCCTCTTTTACCTACTGCCTAAAGTCAGCTTTAACTTGTAGTTCAGCTAACACTGCACCTTTTGCTATATATTCCACTCTAGTATGCATCAATTTCAAGCGAGCTATAAGGTTCCTACTCAAAGCATTTATAACTACATTTATCTTTCCTAAATGATAGTCACTCAAGCAATCGTAGTCCTTGATTAACTCCATGCATCGTTGCTATATAAAATTAAAGTCCCTCTGTGTAGGCAAATACTTTAAGCTCTTATAGTTAGTGTAAATGTAGCATTTCTCACTATATAGGTAATGTCTCCACAACTTTAAAGTGAATAAAATTACAGCTAACTCCAAGTCATGTTTGGGATAACACTTCTCGTGAGGCTTCAACTACCTGAAGGCAAAAGCAACCATCTTGCCTTCTTACATCAATATGCATCCAAGTCCATTATATAAGGCATCACTATATATCACGAACTCCTTACCCTATTCTAGCTGTGTAAGGATAGGATCTTCTATTAACATTCACTTCAATCTATCAAAGCTAGCCTAGCACTTATCATCCCACTCAAACTTCACATCTTTTCTTATTAGCCGTGTCAATTGAGCAGCAATCATCGAGAAGCCTTTCACGAACCTTCAGTAGCAACCTATTATTGTGACCTGACCCCACGAGCTGGGATCATCGTGGCAAGGCTTGAGAATCGCCACTAGCTAATTAGGGTGTAGCTAGTCACCTAATATTTTGGTCTATACATTAGGTTTAGAGCTATCTCAACATGAGGAAGGTGTTAGGCATCCTATGTCATGTTGTTTTTTTTTAGGGCACAATTGTTACTTATTGGATAATTAATCTTATTTTTATAGCAACTTTCCTTATTTGATTAATAATCATTAAATAATCCTTAATTAATTCTATACTGTATAGCAAATTA
>CANXYI011904506.1:0-17376 GCA_948208565.1 Hura crepitans | reverse complement strand
ATGGCTTGGAAATTGTATGGTAGGCATAAAAGGAGTGAGTACCCTAAAGCAGGAGCAAGTGATATGTGTGTGGGCATTTCTTGATCAAGTAATGAAACATGATGTTAAAGGTTTTTAATGTATGCTTGTGTGTGTATGTGTATAATTGCTGGCTTGGCATGTGATTTAAGGGCACATACCATTGATTAAAGTGTGATTAATATGTGTGTTCGACCTATACTATATATGTAATGATGATTTGGCATATAAATGGCTTGATTAATATGTGTGGGAAAGTGAATTAGACTTTGGCTGAGACATATGTTATGTAAAGACACCTAAATTGGCATGAAAGTATAAGTGTGCGTGTGAATGGATTTAGATTATGAATTAAAGGTTGAATGCATGATTAACATTGAACAAATGAATGATTTATGCTAAAATCTAGCCATACCTGAGGGTTATGTTGACTTAAGTGTGATGTATCCTTGAGTAAACTATATATAAATGACATGAGTTTTAAAGCTTGAGTTAATAGGTATAAAATGGCCTCAATGACTAGGTATTATTTAGACATGAACATGGAATAACATGGTATATAGATGGATGTATGATCATGGATCTTGATAAATGGTTAATACTTGAACAAGAACTTGAGTTAAAATGGCCTTAAAAAAGGATTCAAAATGAACATGAAATGTACTATTAAGTTAGACCTAAAGATGTGCCTTTAAGGGTTATGCTTTGTGAATAAATCTTATAGCAATAATGCCTATGTTTTGGCCTTGTAAATGGATGGCTTTAGGCCTATGAATAATATGAGATTATAGGTGAAACTGCACTGGGAAATGTTAAGAAATGGGACTAAAATTGGATATCGAAATGTAATGAAATGACCTATAACTGTCTAGTTTGACCATTACCTTAACCAAAAATATCACTAGACAATAAATGGTAGTTACATGAAAGACAATTATGGAATAAATGAAGTATAATGTACCTTAAATATTGATATCTATAGGACTAAAAATAAAAGTTAGGAATTTACCTGGTATAGCCTAATTATGGCTATACCAGACTGGGTTAAAATTGAAATGTAAAATAAAATTCATAACTGATTTTTTTACTCCTAAATATTATAAGAAGTTAATTTGTGAAGAAATAAACATAAATGGTGTTACATGGCCCTTTAGTTAGACACCCACTAGATGGGTTAGCCAGTCAACTTAGGGATTTTAGTAGCTACTTCACTATCTAATTTTTAGGCAAGGCCGATATAATGGCCTAAGTCCCTATTGGGCCCATTGTACTAGTCTATTGGATAGAAAATTGTCTACTTTTGCACACTTGATGCCATTCATTTGATTATATCGGTGCAACAGTGTAAGTCCCAAAGTGCCACTGTATTAGTCTATTGGATAGACCAGTCTGCTTAGCAGACCCACTTATGACCTAACTGATCTTCAAATAGGGTCAGTACAGTAGTGAAGGTCCTGGAGGGCCAATGTACTAGTCTATTAGATAGAGCATATCACGTTATTTACACCTTGGGTGCTATGACTTGATCAGGCCTGTGTAGCAGTTAGGGTTCAAAATATGGACCACTGCACTATTCTTATTCCCTCTAGGTCCAATGCATGGCAGTGTTGTCTTTCTAGTCAGGCCAGTTAAATTATCTAATGTTAGAAACTAATAAAATACATAATTTGATATGATTATCTGACTGATACTTTAGTATATACACTCAGGGGTATTTTGGTAATTTTTACACACATGGATTTTATTGACCCGATAGCTATATTCTTTTAATATTATTACATGAATATTTTATATCAATAATTTACTTGTATTTAAATGAGTAAATAGGCAATTAATTGGCATTTTTAGGTACAAGGGCATTTTGGTAATTTGGATATAAATGTATCAACTGAATTTAATAATCACGATAAAATAATATTATGACTATATATGCATGAATAAACTATATGACATGATTTAAATGCTTAAGTTCACCACTGAGTATATTATATACTCAGCATACCTATTTCAGTGCATAGGTAACTAGAATCAAGGTATAGTCTCGTAAAGCATGCAGCTAGTGTTCAGAGGATATTTTGACAGAACGTTGTTATGTACATATTGTATAGCTTTTTGACTCATTGTACTTAGGTGGGAATGGCTTGTATATCTATGTCATAGATAGTGGTTTTGTGATAAGTATATTATCAGATTGTTTTAAATATGTGTGGTTTTCTTGTACTTGATGATATAATATGTTGAGGCTCTAATTTATGATTGATTGATTATGACTTAAGGCCCATGTACTGATGCTAAGTTAATATATGAGGGACTAAAAGGGTCCAGGAGATGAGATTTGTGCTTATTAAAGTGTTTTACAGGTGTTAAAATTTTGGTTTGGGACCTAGACAGCCGTTATGCTACTAGATTTCTGGAAAAATCCAACTGACCTATAATTGTCAAATCTTGGCATGAATAGGGTAGTGTGACCTTAAGTTAGGCATATAAGGAAGCAAAATTAAATTTGGAGTTTAATTGAATCAAATAATAAGGATTTGGTAAAAGTTAAATAAACAAACCAAAAGAGCAATTTCAAGATGGGTGACCTAATAGGAAGTGTACCGCTTATTAGGTTTCTTCGGGAATCCAGTAGGAGGTGTCACCCTTATTGAGCATATTTAAGGTCAAATTTTAATAGTAAATAGGTATTTAACTATTAGAAGGCTTCTAACAAGCTTTCTCATATCAATTATTAAGAGCTATTGGTTTGTAATAAAATAGTAGGAGTAAAGCACGCGCATTTTATTAAAGACCGTATAAAATTCATTCTTGTACCCTGCCTGAATTATGAAGTATTTTGGACACCAATAAATTGACTAGGCCTAACTTCATAGACTTGCTTTAAAATCTGAGAATTATTCTTAGAAGTGAGAAAATCGTTTACATGTTAGAGCAACCCATCCCACCACTCCCGAATGACAATGCTAGTGCTAATGTATAATCAACTTATTTGAAACATGCTAAGAATGGTGAGTTGGCAACATGCATAATGTTGGCATTAATGTCCCCAGGCAACATAAACATAAGAATGCTCACACCATTCTTTTTCACCTCAAAGAGTTTTTTAAGGAGCAAAGTAGGACTGAACTATATGAGATATATAAGGCCTTATTTTACTATAAGATGGTGGAGTGGACTTTAACCATGTAACATGGGCTACAAATGAATAGATACATTGAGATGCTTACCTCTTTGGGCTTTATTATAGATCATAAGCTAAGTATTGACTTAGTTTGACATTCTTTGCCTAATAGTTATGCATAATTTGTGCTTAACTATCAAATAAACAAGATCCATATAATAATCTAAACTTGTGAACAGGTCCAAAAATACTAAGAAGGTTATTGAAAAGAACTTCAAGATTGCTATGGTTGTTGATTTTAGTTCCATTAAAGCAAAAAAGGAAAGAAGAAAAAGAATACAACTAAGGCCTAAGGTGGGGTAAATAAGAACAAAGGCAATCAACCTATTATTGTTGCTATCGTTAAGAAGACTAGCTCTAAGGGGACTTATTTTCATTGCAATAAGACCAAGCATTAGAAAAGGAACTGCAAGGCTTACATAGATTCTCAAAATAAGAAAAAGCATAGTGATGCCTCTACTTTAAGTATTTATGTTATTTAAATAAATACTATATTACTTTTAATAACCACTCATGGGTATCAAATACTAGTTATGGTTCTCATTTGGTTTCTATTTGAAGGGACTAAAAAGTAGTAGAATGGTGAATAAAGGCAATATGGATCTATGCGTGATGAATAGACTAAGAATTGTTGCATTAGCTATAGAAACATATTATCTGTATTTACATTTTAGATTAGCATTAGAACTAAATAATTTTTATTATGTTCTTTCATATAAGAACAATTTTATTTCTTCATAAAAGAAGAATATTATTTCTTTGTCTTATCTAGTTGAACAATATTTTAAGGTTTCCATTAATAAAAGCAATGGTTGCTCAATTTATAAGAATAATATATCTTATTGTTCTAGGTCAAATGTTAATGGAATATATATTCTTGATAATGAAAAAGAAATGTATAACATAAATACCAAGAGATAAAGAATTGATAGCTAAAAACTATCTTTTTCATGGCACTATTGACTTAGACATATAAATGAAAAGCATATGACTTAGTTACACAAATCAAGTGATTTAGGTTCATTTGATTATGAATCATTTGAAACATGTGAGTCTTGCTTAATGGGCAAGATGACAAAAATGCCATTTAATGGAAAGGGTGAACGTGCAAGTGGACTATTAGATCTAATATATTAATATGTAAGTTTCCTAATGATAACACATGTAAGCAGTGATTATCTCCACTTTATAACCTTTATTAATGATCATTCACAATATGGGTATGTGTACTTAATAAAGTACAAGTTTGAAGCCTTTGAAAAGTTTAAAAAAATTAAAAAATAATGTTAAAAAATAACTTGGCAAAAGAGTTAAAACACTTCGATCAAATCAAAAAGGTGAATACTGAAGCTAAGAATTCCAAAGTTAGCTATGAGATAATAGGATATTATCTCAATGGACTCCTCTTTATATAGCACATAATAATGGTGTATCTGAAAGGAGAAATTGAACCCTATTGGACATGGTTTAATCTATGATAAGCCTTACTAATCTACATAAGTTTAGGGTTATGCATTGAAAACTAATATTTATGCATTAAATAGAGTTCTAACTAAGTTAATTGATATTACACCATATGAGATATGGTATAGTAAGAAAACAATTCTTTGACATATGAAAGTATAGTGTTACTCTGCTTATGTGAAAAAAGTAATGTCAAATAAGCTAGATGTTAAATCTAATAAATGCTTATTTGTAGGATATCTGAAAGAGCCTTTGGGATACTATTTGTGAAATCCTTTAGAATAGAAGGTATTTGTTTCAAAGCATGCAATCTTCTTAGAGAAAGAGTTTCTCTTAAAAAAAGATAGTTAAAGTAAAATTGAACTTGATGAAGTTCAAGATCCATAAATAGAAGCAGATCAACCAACAAATCCTAAACCTATTACATATGTTGATGAAGTAATAAAAGAACATATTCTAAGACAAGTTCTTAAATGTACTACTAGAGTTCATACTATTCCCAAGAGATTGGATTTCTCATAGATGAGAATAAGCATGTGACCCTAATAAATGAAAATAAGCCTATATGGTATAAGGAGATTTTAAAGAGTTCATAATTAGAATTATGTCTGAAGGCTATAAAATCAAAAATGGAATCCATGTATGACAACCAAGTATAGACTTTAGTTAATACACCTAGAGGGATAAAACCTATTAGGTGTAAATGAACCTTCAAGGAAAAGACCAATATGAATGGTAACATGATTACCTATAAATCAAGGTTAGTAGCAAAAGGTTATCATCAAAGACAATAAATTAACTTTGATGAAACTTTTTCACCAACAATCATGCTTAATATTATTCAAAATTTGCTTGCTATTGCCACTCATTATGATTATGAGATTCGGCAAATAGATGTGAAAATGGCTTTCATTAATGGAAATTTGTTAAAGGCAATATACATGACACAACTTGAAGGATCCATAAACAATGATAGTAGCAAGATATGTAGGCTTAAAAACTCTATCTATGGATTAAAGTAACATCTAAGAGCTAGAACATTCATTTTGATGAGACAACCAAAGAGTTTGATTTCTTATAAGACATGGATGAACCTTATGTATACAGTAAAGTTAATGGGAGTGCTATCATTTTCTTAGTGCTATATGTTGATGACATATTACTTATAGGAAACAACGTTTCAATTCTTTAATCAATCAAAATCTAGTGTCAAATTAATTTTCCATGAAAGAGCATAATGAAGTAATCTATATATTAGGGATAAGGATCTATAGATAGATCTAAAAGGTTGGTAGGTCTTTACAGTATACATACATAGATAAAATGTTAAAGAGGTTTAGCATGGATCTCTCTAAAAAATGATTTGTTCTTATGGTGCATGGGAAATTCCTTTTTGAGTTTGTGTCCTAAGACACAAAAGGAGAGAGAATGCATAAGTAGGATTTCATATGCTTTAGCTATTAGATCTATCATGTATTCTATGTTATGTACATAACCTAATGAAGCATTTGCTCTAAGTGTTAGGAGCATATTCCTATCCAATCATAGAGAGGCATATTGGGTGGCTATAAAGGATGTCTTTAAGTACTTCAAAAGGACTAAGGATATGTTTTTGATATATGGAGAAGGGAATTTGTAAGTAAGTGAGTATGCTAATGCCTACTTCCAGTATGATAAAGACGAATGAAATTCTCAATTATGTTATGTGTTCATATTTTTAAGAGGTGCAGTTAATGGGAAGAGTTCTAAATAAGAAATAACTATAAACTCGACAATCAAAGCAAATTGTATTACAGCTTTTGATGAAGCTAATAAAGCAGTATGGATTAAGAAGTTCATTACTGAACTTGGAGTTATATCTTTTATTGTTGATTTAATACCACTATATTATGACGACAACAAAGCTATTGTGCAAGCAAAGGAACTATAGTCTCATCAATGATCCAAGCATGTTGTTAGCCACAACTATCTAATCTATGAGGTAGTTGGTAAACAAAAAGTAAAGATTTAGAGATTCTTCATAGATCAGAATGTTGTTGATGTTTTCACTAAGGCACTATCACATAACAAGTTTCATCACTATGTAAATACTATAGGTATTAAGTACATGGGTGATTAGCTCTAGTGTAAATGGGAGATTGTTAGTTTATGCCCTATAGCATATATGTAATAGAGATATCTTATGTATATTAAACATTTATTAGTAAAAGGCATTCTTTATTACTTAATGCTTAAGTTAAATTCATTTGCTTGATAATTATCTTAAACTTTGTAATAAAGTCCCCAGTATAAAATCATAGTTTAAAAGAAATCATGAAGAGTTCATGATATGGATTCTTATTGCATGCAAATGTGATAATACTAAAGTTATCCTCAATCATTATGTTAACAACATGGGAAATTGTTAATGCAAATAGACTAGCACATGTTATACTCCTTAACTAGGTCGAGCAGTAGTTTTTATAAGCTGTAAGCATGGTGATGCTTAGGGTTAACATGTGGATGCTTATTTTAGAAATAAGTTCATTAGAGACTCAACATGAGATCTTCACATGGATACATAATCTATATCAAAGAAAGCATCTCATCATATCAGTGGTACAAGTATCCTTGGACTTGAGATCACTAAGATCTCTTAAGTATCAAGTGATACAATTTTATTTTAGAGCTTTACCTCACTATGAAGTATACATAGCTAGGAGATTGGGTATAGCATGAGATACTTAAAGGTAGTTAAGTGATCAATAAAGGATTTACCCACCCAAATTATAGTAGGGAGTTTATCTCATAGTTTTAATATAAATCTTTATTCAAAAATCTTTATCCAAAGTAAGGTGCAAGCATTAAATGAGATTCACAAAGGCATTTTAGGAATAAAGATGTGAATATTAGAATTAACATATTCAAGGCTTGATTAGGCATACTTAATTATGCATTAAGTTGACACAAGTCCATACTCAAACCTAAAAGAGATAAGGTGTGGTGAAAGGAGTAATTTCTTGGCAACTGAATATGGAATGGTATAATAGTCAAACCATTAACCTTTTAACACTTTGATAGTCATGATGTATCATAGATAGATGCCTCTCCTAACTTGTACTTAAGTTAATTTATTAATTAATTAATAATGATTTCAAGAAGTTGAAATCATGAAATTCCAATTCCACTAGTATTTTGATTCATTTATTTGCTGCCAACATATTTCAAAAGCCTAAAGAGTCATGCACATATAAAATTCTAGTTCAAGGTAAAAATACATGATATTTAATGACATAAGATTTTATTAGGGTTGTAAAAAGAAAAGAAAATGTTGATTAGACTTAAAGCTCAAAATAGAAAAGAAAAATAGAAAAGTTTTATGCAAATAGAATAGAAAAGCCCTATTTATATATAGCAAAAAAGGGCCTACTAAAGTGAGTTTAATTAGGCCTAATTATGTTAGCCTTTTTAGAGTTAAAAGTACCATTATTCTAAACTATGGCTAAATGAAAAAAAGGTATAAGAGCCCCTTTTAAGAGTTCATCTAACATAAGAAATATAGCATAATTTTCTACTTTATCTTTTTCTCTCTACAACCCTAACCGCCTCTTTTACTAGCCTTCTAAAGATCTAACTACCATTGCTACTCTTTGAGAGTTCTTGAATTTATTTTCCTGGGTAGATTACATTAGAGTGTTCCCAAAGTGGATTATTGTGGTTTTCTATAACTTCATAAAAAGAAAAGTTCAAGAGGACTTTACAAAAGAAGGAATAACTATAATGTTTCTTCTAATCGATTTTATTAAAAATTTAATTTTCTACTTTTTGACCTCCTACCCATGTTTAGAGATTGAGACCATTTATTTTTTTATTTTGCTGTACATGAGGTCTCAAATACCAATAGGAAATACATGTTGGCACTTATGGCCTACATATGAATGGAGTAACAATAGTAAGGAAAATAATAAGGCAAGGGTATTATTGGAGTATTATAAAAGTTGATTACTTTGAATTTGTCAAAAAGTGTCATGATTGCTAAACCAATGCAAATCTTAACTATATACCCCCAACAGAACTCCACAACCTGTCATCACCTTCACCATTTTCAACTTAGGGAATTGACATTATTAGAGAAGTAAAATCAAATTTAAATAGGCATAAGTTTATCATTGTAGCTATAAACTATTTCTCCAAATGGGTTAAAGCCTAGTCTTTTAGACAACTAAGGGTAAAGCAAATAAGGAAGCTGATTACAAACCAAATCATTTATATATATGGGGTACCTTATCATGTAGTAACTGATAATAGTGTTTAATTCTAAAGAATAACTAAGAATTTATTAGAAAGATATGGAATTCAACACTATAAGTCATTCATATACCAACCTCAAGCCAATAGAGCAATCAAGGCTACAAATAAGACTATAAAGACAATCTTGGCTAAAATGATAGAAAGCTACAAGGATTAGACTAAAAAGTTTCCTTTTTTCCTTTTAGGGATATAGGATGATAGTCAGGATGTCAACAAAAGCAACCTTTTATTCATTAGTCTATTAGACAAAGTTTGTGTTACCAATAGAATTAAAAATTAAGTCTCTAAGAATTCTTCTTGAAACTAATATCCCTAACATAAAATAGGCAAGAAATAGGCATAAGGAATTAGCCTTACTAGATGAAATAAGATTAAAAGCCTTGTATCACCATTAGTTATGTTAAAAGAGGATGGCTAGGGTCTTTTAAAAAAAAGGGTTAAACTTCACCTGATAAGGAAGGGGATTTTAGTAATAAATTAAATGAAGCCAACTCTACACAATTCAAGGGGAAATTTAGGCCTAATTAGGAAGTTTCATTTTTTGTAAAGCAATGTTTAAAGAATAGAGCTGTTAAGTTATCTGATATGGAAGGCAATAAATTTTAAGAGCCAATAAATGTATATTATTTGAAGTACTTTGTCTAAGTACTATGCTAGTAATCATAATATTGATTCTAAACTACATTGATAAAATTAGTAATATACATGTTTGTTGGATATTTGTTATAAGGTCTTAGTGCTCTTGAGGATAAGGTTGTATAAATAAGTACCTAAGGTTATAATCTCTTTCACATTACTTAATAGTTCCTTTTATGGTAACCGATTATACAAGAATCAGAATATTATGAGAAATAATAAAGTTATCCATTCTTTTAGAGGATCTGTAAGAATAATAAAAAAGAAAAATCCTATCATCTACTTAAATGAAAATATAGCTATAGCTATATTAATCTAAGCTAAAAAGGAAAGAATCTGAGAAAACAATTAGTGGCACTTTGAGCTTAATTGATTTTCATATAAGCAATCACACATATTCAGCCTCTTATTTTGATGATCCACCTATGACTTGTATACATTATAGGTGATTAAGTACTTAGCTTCATTTTCTTCCTTTATATCAGCCTTGCTTTAAAGTGGGTGCATAACCCATATCCTAGCTATCTCACAACCAAGTTCAAAATCCCAAAAATTTACTTTTAATGGTGGATAACTCATTTAGAATGAAAACATGTGGTATTTCCCATATTGATGCCTCAAACAGGAAGGAGTGTACCTACTAACTTCTTTAAAACCTAGCAAAATAATAAAATTCTCATGAATGTGAAAAGTCACGTGAGCTAAACTCCACTAAGGGCAAGTGAATCAAATGGCATTGTTAATAAGTCCTTCCATGAATTTAATCTAATCTCTTGTTCCATTTTGAATAATATGAATGGCTCTATAAAGGTAAAGTCTTAGTTGTAATTCCATAGGTTTTCTTTAGGAAGGAATATCTTTAACTTCTCCTAAAGCTATAGCTGGAGCAATAGTAAGTTACTAGTATAGTGACAAGTAAGGTTATAGCTTACCTTATCTAAACCAAACAAGGTTTTAGTAAGGATCAAGGGAATTAGATTGAAGCCCTCCTAAAGTTGGTGCAAGAAATAAGTCACCAAGGACTCGCCTTTTCTAGAAGGACTAATAGTAGAAATTGACATATAAGGCAAAAAAGTAACTATATTTAGCTTCCTCACATTAAAGTGATCATGGAAGAACAAAAGCTTCTCCAAATTAATTTGATGTCTTTAAGATTATGCACAAGCATATTGATATTCATCCAAATCAAAAGCAATGGTCAATTAGGATAGATATGGTATACACTAATTAGAGACTATTAATGAATGACCATGAGGATAAGACAGCCCCAATATAGCTTGAAATTCTTCAATCGAAGAGGACAACCCTAATATAGTTTAAAATTCTTCAATCAAGGGACAAAGATCTTAGGAGCTAAAGTAGATGACATGGTCCATAGGGTCCCATAACTTGGTAGCAGCCTTTAAAAGGGGGATACTTAACCTAACTTGAACTAGATGCTTTAAACTAGCAAGACCCATAGGTCTCAATAGATTCCAAATACTTAAAGACAAATGGCTAATGAAAGGAAGAAGAAGATTGAGAAAATTGAAAGATATAATGGAAAAAAGGATGATTTTTGAGAAAAAATGTTAATTCTAAGTTGAGACATAATTTTAGGCATCAAAATAATGTTTACATATCCTTTAAGGAGGTTAAAATCAAAGTAGTAATTAAATTGGAATCGAACCAAAAAAAATTAGAATCCTAATAAAATTTATAGAAAACCATCGCATGAAAGGTCTTTGTAGCTCTTGCAATCATCACACGACCATTTAAACCAGTGTGTGAGTATTTCATATAACCATGTAATGGTATTCTATTATAGACAAAGTTAAAAGCTCTATTAAGACTAATATTCCAAGGTTGAGTCATAAAAACTTCTGTCAAAGAAATCGTAACTTAGAATTAAATGACACATGATATCATAGCATTAGAACTTAATAATAAAAATGATAAGATCATATGATATCATAGTAAAAGAATTTTTAAGTGTTAGCAAAAGAATCTTTTTGGTATTAATAGAAGAATCTCTTTAGTGTTAGTTATGAAAAAATGGTGGTGACTATCTTATTGTAACGGATTATATTAAAAGGCTTAAGTATATACAAAATACTATTTGAAAAAGGAAAATAAAATAAAATACAAAAGAAAAAAAAAGAAAAATCCTAATCGCTAGTAGAAGAACTATCTTTATGAAGTGGCTTGCAGTAATAGAGGGATCCCTCTACCTTATTAACCCCTAGCTCCCTCAATCTCCTAATCATCATATAACTACCTTTTCATAGACAACCACCTCTTGAGCTAAGTAATAGTCTATCTTTAACCTTGAATAATGTCTTGTAAAAGCATAGGTCAAGAAAATATCGAATTGTATTTATTTTTTTTTTATAGAAAAGGAACCTATATAGCATGTATACATATAAAATTAGGAATTACATAAACCGGCTCTCTTAGTCTACAAACTCAACTCACTTTTCAAGCCAGCAATCAGTCCAAAGACTCTTGGGGACACTATAAAGATAAGAAAGAAGGTCAAGCATAAACTTAAAGGAAGAATAAGACAAGGAAAGGAATAAAAGCTTACCATGCTCACTGTAGCAAGGGTGAAAGGCAAACTTAATCGATGAATCTCTATGGTACCTTTGCACAAGGCCCTCTTATAGTCGTAAAAGCTAAAATAAGGGTTAGGTCTTACAAACTAATAACCCAACACTCCAGAAAAAGAGGATTGACTCCCCAATGGTTGAGAAGAAGAGCTCTCTTCATAGGCAAAAAGAGTGAAAAGCTGCAGTTATAAAGAATAAGCCATATAGGAGTTAAGAATCTCTTAGAAGGAGTGGAAGTAATAAATATACATATTGGAGCTAATGAAAGAGAGGCTACCCAAACCTTTTCAATAGCGAGCCCTTCATAAAGGAAATATAGCTGGCTCAATAATCTATGGAGACCTCAGCATGAATTCTAGCTCTCCCTTACTCCACTAGCTTAGGAAGAAATACAAAAGTGCTTAAGCAAGACTTAATAGATCCTTTAAAACTATATGAGAATGAGGACTTGTATCCCACTCAAGGACTTTCTCCTTAAAATATTAGCACCTAAAAGAGGGAACCTTTAGAAGAAATCTCTACTCAGTATGTGAGAAAAAGGATTGCATCATTGGGCTCCACTACATTGATCTTTAGCCCTCACTAATACCTATAAACTTGGAATCATAAAGAGAGTCATTAAAAACTTAAAAAAAATAAAAAGAAAGAAGAATTGAACAATGCAAAAATAAGTTATACCATATCATCTTTCAAATTATTAAGGTACATCCTATATGAATACACCTCATGTTCCTTCCTAATATTGAGGAGCTCCATGTTAATAGCCATGAAAACTCATTATCTAAGACAATGGTGGTAGTAGGAAGAGGAACCATGCATTTTTTATATGCCTAGACTTAGAAAAGGAAAAAAAGAAAGGAGTTAGTATAATTAAGAAAAAAAGATGATGCAATAAAAGCAAGAATAAAAAGAATTTTACCTTTAAAACTTTCATAAAACCCTACTATGTCTTTACTATGCCTCTATAGCTCTAGTCTAAACCCATATATAGCATACCTAAAGCTAGAGACCCCCAATCCTATGATAAGATTACATTAAGGTCTTTCAGGCTAGTAGAAATAGACTCTCAATTTTACTCTCTATATTTGCAAAGAGAGTACAACCTAACAACACAAGAATAAAACCCCTAATAACCTTATTGACTTAGACATCAAAAAGTGGATCGGCTGGGGTAGCTCTTATCTAATTATCAATAATATGAGAATAATAGGTACCATTACTCCCCTTTACCTTAGGGTAAAATCCAAAGAGAGTAGTGATATAATCCCACTAAATATTGGGATATAAAAGATAATCATCAAAGGCAATTTGTTAGCCACTGCATAGGATACCAATAATCACAACAAAATTAACTAGACTAATTATTTCCTTGCCATAAGGAAGATGAAAGGAATGTGTTAAACCATTTCTCCACTAAAGCTTTGT
The DNA here is from genome assembly GCA_948208565.1 of Hura crepitans. Taxonomy (NCBI): domain Eukaryota; kingdom Viridiplantae; phylum Streptophyta; class Magnoliopsida; order Malpighiales; family Euphorbiaceae; genus Hura; species Hura crepitans. Next base: position 3,774 of record CANXYI011904506.1, on the reverse strand, counting down.
GTATACATAAATTACCCTTCCAAGTTGATCATGGAAGAGTGTCAAAGAGGTCAACAAAATTGTCCCTTAAAATATCTTTTTCACTGACTTGGGGAATACTCAATAGAAGGTTGAGACAATAGAGAGGTTGCTCACCGTCTTATAATCAATAAGCACTTGTAAAAATGAAAAAAATAGGGTTCGAAGTGCAAAAATTAAGAAAAAGTATAAAGATAGAAAAATATGAATGCAATGGTATAGAACATCCCTACGATGATTCCATATAGCATATAATAGCTTCATGGAAAAAATCATTATGTGGTAGGCACGAACCATTGTGCGACTATTCAAACATCCACGTGACTATTTAAAACATTCGTACGACATTTCCACATAGAAACATTTGATTTAATAGTGCTAACTATTCTCATTCTTGGCAAAAAATTAAACCTTAGTCCATAATTAGTCCAAAATTTGTCTAGTTTTTAAGTTATAAGTTAAATTTTGGTGATCCTAGCCTAAGTCCCAAGGTTTTCATTAGCAAAATTTGAAAGAAAAGAAATAGAAATGTAGAAAGCAAACTTACATGTTCTAAGGCAAATGAAAATGCTTGAGATGGTAGTTCCCATAAATATCTATAAAATCCTCTAATTATGTACTTTTAAGGAGGCTTTGCACACAAATAAGGGTTTCAATATGTTGAGGTAAGAAGTTTTAAAGTATGAGCCATAAAAAAGAGGAAAATAAGAACAAAAGAAAGGAGAGCAAAGGAAGTTAGAAATGGAAACATGAAAATGAAAATTTGAAAATCCAAATTAAATTTACCCTAAAGGTCAAAATTGTCAAAATTGGCATAAGGGATTGGAATGATATCAATTGCAATATTATGCAATCAAAATTTCAAAATTCAACTCTAATTACAAGAATTTCAATAAGATTCAGAATGACCAAAATTCCCTTTAAGAGCAAAAATGCAATTTAAATAGATTTTAAACACGGGATGCCCAGTCTTACTCAATTTTAAATAGTAGGATGTTCAATCTAGCTTAGGGTGCTTAACCTATAAGATTTTGACATAGGTGCTCAACCTAAAGATGAACAATAGTGCTTAACCTAAAGTTAGTTAAGGGTACTTCACTTGAAAATTTAGCACAAGGTGCTTAACCCATAATCCAGTTGAGGGTACTCAACCTAAGGTTTAATTAAAATACTAAGAGTGTATAACCAAGAAGATCCCAACATGAGGTATGCAATCGATCTCAAATGCCAATGGTGCTCAACCTATGGTTTGGTTTAGAAAACTAAAGATGCTCAACTTAAAGTCAAGGACACTAAGGTAATCAATCTAAAAGATCCCAAAATGAAGTGTGTGAGCTAAACAAAGCTCATAACAAGGATCAAGAGTCACCACTTAGTGTAGACTAAGACCAGTGAACTTGGTGTAAGTGTTTTAACCCTAAGATAGGGACTAAGCTATTAATCATCAAAAAACTAAATTCATGGTTGACACTTAATAATCATTACATCTAATAATCAGTATGCATTCTCCGCATTAGCCAGTGAAACTATGCTCTCTAATGCAAAATGTAGTTTCTAGAATCTAAATTCAAATCATGCACATAAATGATATAATTGTAGTAAAATAAACTAAAAATTCGTAATAATGCATGATATGAAACTTTAAGGGATATAAATACTTTAATATACAATATAATTCTCTTATAATCATGCTATTATTCATATACGAGTTAGAAAACATGTTTATGATTTGAAAACATGATTTAAACTACATCTACCATGCTAAACTATATTAGAAAAAATTAAAAACGAACTCATTATGAATATGTAAGATACAATGAATATTTTTTATGAGAAAACTAATTTTTATGCATCTAAACCAATATACATGACCAAAACTTGCTATTTAAGTTAAATAAAACAAGATTAGAGCCTTAAAGGTTACCTATAATGAAGCTTCAACTCACAAATGAATTACTTACAAAGGAATAACGAGCTGATAGGTTGACTCTCCTCTTATATAGGATGACTACTTTGAAAGATTCAAAATATTAGTTATTGCTCAAGAACTTATTAAAGCTATCAAGGATTTCAAGAAAGACACTCAGTTTGAGCAAAATTTTTGAACTAATGATTTTACTGATCCCCTTGAATCCTTAGATTGAAGGGTATTTATAAGTGTTAATCCTAAGGAGTTTGGTTTATTTTTTCCATCTTCTTTCTATTATTTTAGGCCAATCTAAACATTGTTTATTCAATTCTACCTAAATTCTTTATTTCTAGAGACTAGGAGATTGGTTTAAAATAAGATTCTTGATTTCTTATCGAACTTCTATCTATGTAGTCACACAACTATTGGAAAGAGTGGTGTAATGGTAATACAGTCTCATAATGGTTCTTTTAAAGATTTGGTCTTTTTTGGGATTAGTCCTAAGTTTTCTTGTCTTTTCTCTTTTTTGCCATAGGATTTAATAATTATCTTACCCTCGAGTGTGGTTTTTCCCTTTATTTACTATTCCTTTTATGTCAACCATCCATTTGCCTGATTCATGACTCTGGTTATCAATATTGGGATTTTTGGGACTTAGAAGCTAGTGCTTATAGTTACCCCTCCTTTAATGAAAGTTGCAATATATACAAGTGTGAAGTAGAATTTGTTAAAAGTTTTCGATGCAATGCATGTATAAGGTGAAGTTAGAGATACTACCTATGTTTTTACGAGGAGTTTTAATGCTTTGTCCTATATATTAAAATTTATTAACAATTTGTCCTCTATCTCAGACTATGTTGATAGTTTGTCCTCTATCTTGAACTATGTTTAATGGTTTGTCCTCTATCTTAAATTGTGTTTGATGACTTTTCCTTTATCTCGAGCTATGTTTAATAGTTTTTCCTCCATTTCAAATTGCATTTAATAGTTTATCTACCATCTCAAATTATGTTAACCATTTGTCCTCCATCTTGGACTATACTTTAGATATTGACACTTTGTCCTACATCTCAGACTATAACTGAGATAGTGGCAATTTATCCTACACCTCAAACTATGACTAAGATATTAGTGATTTGTCCTACACCTCAGACTGTGATTGAGATATTAGTGATTTGTCCTATGCCTTGGACTATGACTGTGACTTACTTGTGATTGTGAATTGTGCACTTATTATGCTTGAGGGGTATTTTGGTATTTTTATTTCCTTTGGATCAATCTTTCAGTAGAAAATAGATCTTTTGATTCTATTTGTATAACACTGCTCTTGACTTTGTTTCATGCCTATGTTTCAATTTTGGCATTTTCTAATTTTAGGCTACATAAAGTGAAAATCTCATTTCCACCTTATTTTCTCATTTTCTTAACTTCCTTATCAACCTTTCAAGTTTTCTTTCTTTTTCTCTAAATGGCATAAATGCTTGATCTTCTTGGTTTTGGCTTTTTAGGCCTAGTAGTGTTGGTAAAACCTTCTAGGAGAGCTTTTATTTTTAGGGATGACATCAAGATATCATGGTATTCACCATTGCACATGTCTTCTTTGGCTATAGAATGTGTAAGTAAACTATTTTACAATTTGTCTTCTTTTACTTGCTTTCTTTAAGGATAATGTTAGATTTTAGGCTAGAACTATCCATATTGCTTATTTAAAAAAAAAACCTAAGTCAATTAAGCCTTAATTTTGAATTTCAATACAATGTATTTGAAAAGGTGCAACTATGATTGTAGCATTTCATGGATACAATCACACAATTATTCAATAGGATCACGCAGTTGTACTTCACACA
>CANXYI011904464.1:0-14528 GCA_948208565.1 Hura crepitans | reverse complement strand
TTTGAGACTAAAATAAATTGTGATATTTATATAGAGATGATGCTCTTTAAGGAATAACTTGTAATTTAATAATTGAAAATTTATCTACTTTTTCGGTTGATTATAATTTAATTTCTACTAATATTGAGTAATTATTTTTTTTAAAAAGAATGATATTATCTAAAGAGTACTCATCATTGAATCTACATTATTTAAGTATAATTATTTATAATTAATTATTAAATTTTAAAGGATGTAAATCTAATAATTCAGATTTAAGAATTTTTTAATAGAACAGAGACTCAACTAAAACGAAATGATAATTTAAATATTTAATAGATATTAAAATAATATATTTATTTTATTTAATCTATCAAATTTAAATTTATTTTGTGTAAAAATAATAATAAAAATCAACTAGATGTTTTTGAAATAAAATAGAAGAGAACCTAACAACGCTGCAAATCATTAGTTAAGCAAGATGGCATTTTTTTACTGGACGTGAACAGAAACCTGCAGCCCTCTGTCTCATGGAAGCTCTTTCTCATGTGTGTCTCTGTTAGAGAGAGAGAGAGAGAGAGGGAGCGAGTTCACTCAGTGACTAACCTTCTCTTCCCCTTTCTCTTTATAACTATGGCATGCATTCTCTTTCTCTATACACAAGAAACTTTTAGTGTTGATTATGATATGAATGTGAACTTTCCTGCTTTGTAGGTCCACTTCTTCTTGTTTTTTGCTTTACTCTTATTTTGCGATTCTATACTCTTCCGGTCATTGCTTTGCTTACTCTTCTGCAAGATGGGTTTTTCATTTTTTATAGATCCATTACTTGATAAGAGACTTTCAGCTCAAGAGATTTGATGGATATCGTGTTATCTGCTTGCATTTTGTTGGGTTTTTCTTTGAATTCACTTCTCTGAGATCTAGTGGGGTATGTCCATTTTCTCATTCATTTTTTCTTTGTTTTTTTCATTATTCTTTTTTGGCTTGGACTGTAAGTGAAGTTAAAGCTCATGCTAATAATATTCTATTGCCTTTACCAATGTTGCTTTACTTTTTCCATTTTTTGGAGTTAATATAGATCATAGGATTCCTTGGTGATTCAAGGGTTTCAGTTTTCGGGATCGAAGTCTCTTTTTTTTTTTTTTTTGAGGTTTTTGTGATCTAAAATTCTGGAATCAATGATGGGTAGGATGCTTTTTTGAAGAACGTTTATTTGTAAAGTTAAGGCCTTTGTACTATTCCTTCACTCTTCTATGTGATTACTGCTGCTTTGGCCAATTTATGGTGTTTGGAAAACGAGAATTTATGGGTCTACCTTCGATAACATTTTCCTTATGGTATGTTCTTAAGCTTAACTCTGATTTCTACATATTTTATATCTAGTGATTATAGTAATGAAATAATCCCTTTAAAAGCAACTACTTTTTTCTATTCAATGATGTCTTGTGTTCTACTGGAAAAATTCCCCTTAATAGATTAGGATATAGACACAGCTTTTTACTTTTCAGGATCTGCTGAATGTTCAGATTTTACATTTTTGGGTTTCTTAGAATTGAGTTGATGCTGTTTCCATTTATTTCGGATTGCTTGAATTTAGCTTTTGTGCTGTTTAAGGGTATGATCCTTTTACTTAATTGTTATTTTTGTTTGTTGCAGAGTTGCGGATTTACCAATGGGGCTAGATGTGGAGTTGGATTCTGAGAAGAGCTGCAACTCAGATCTGAGTCCTAACACTGTTCTTCCTTGTAGACATTTTCCAGACGCTGAAAAGAGAAGGACAAACAGCAAACATAAACGTAAAGATGATTTATTAACAGCAAAGGAAGGATTCACAGAGATAAGCTTTCGTAGATATAGGAGTGCATCTTGCAAGACTCCATCTAGACCAGTTGGTCTAGAAGATAACATTGAGCTAAAGCGAGGTTCAGTTTATCAAAGCTCCAGGGAGGTAAGAAAAATGAAGAAAATGGGCAGTGATGAGGGAAGAAGAAAAATCGAAATATCACGTGAAAGTGACACTTCTTTTTCCTTTAGCATTGTTGATTCTCTGTATAGTCCAGATGAAGAGAACACCCGGAAGAAATATCCTCCATTGTCAGTAAACTCAAACTTGAATCCTACATCCATTAGGAGGTCTTGCGCGGTGCCATGCTCATTAGGTAGCTATATTGAAATATTCCCTGATTTAGATAAGAGGGAAAAACAATCTGCTGGAACTGTAAGAAGTGATTCAATTGAGAATCCCACCTTCAGATGTGAGCAGGTTGTTAGTCCTGCAAATGGTGCCAATGAACTTCTCGAAAAAGATGCAACTTTAACATTCTATAAATCACTTTCTGCTAAGGTAGAAATGCCCCATTCACCTTCTCCTTCAGAAAGTGTTTGCTCTTCCAGAGCAAGCACGAAGTCTCGATTTAGTCCTATCAGAAAGATTTTTGATCCATTTATGAAATCAAAGTCTTTACGGAATCCTTTTAGTTATGTAGCAGAGCCAGGTGATGTTAAGACTACTGGAATGACAAACATTAGAAAGAACCAGATCTCGAGGAAACCTTTGTTGCATGATTTGTCAAATACAGCTGTGCAATCAGATGTATGTACTCCAATTATGAAAAAGGATCACAATCAATCAGCTCTAGCATCTTCACCAGTTCATCTACATGCTTGTCTGAAGTTGGAAAATAAACAAGGGGTCCCTTGTTTCGAGTTCTCATTGGATTGCCCTGAAGAAGTTTTATTTGCCAAGACATGGAAAGCAAATGATGCTTTTAATTGGGTTTACACGTTTCACTCTGTAGGCAGGAGGAAGAAGAGCAATGCCAGAGGCTGGGGGATGACTGATGGCAATAAGGAGCCCCCAGTAATGGGACAGATGCAAGTTTCATGCTATTTATGCTCAGAATTAAGACAAGGTGGCGTTTTCGGCAACTCCATGGCGACAGAATTTGTGTTGTATGATATAGCACATGCAAGACAAAGTGTTTCTTCACAAGATTTGCCTGATATTGTCAAACCTCCGAGTGAATTGGACAGTGGTTCTGAGCCATTAAAACTCAAACATCGTATGAAACTTGCTTTAGATAGTGACAACTTTGATCCTTCAAATCCTTACCCGTTCCCATCTGCAGTTTTACATTCAGCCCTTGAAATTGCTGCCATTGTTATTCAACTCCCATTTTCCAAGAAAGAAAGCTTGAAATACAAAGGAGGAGATAAGAGCAGTGATCAAACGCATACGAACCTCATCAATCAGTCTATGTTTGAGCAAAGGAGAAAAGGCACCTCGGATAGAGAAAGTCGAGAAAAGGTGAAGATTGCAATTCCAACAGGAAATCACAGTTTACCAATTGATGAAAGTCAGGGTCCTTCTTCATTGCTTGATAGATGGAGATTAGGCGGAAGCTGTGACTGTGGTGGATGGGATATGGGCTGTCCTCTTACTGTTTTCAATACTTCTGGTATCACTTGTGCTGAAGATGAACCACTTGTGGATGATTGGCGGCCTTTGGAGATTTTCCTGCAGGTAAGCTTCTAGATTTCTGCCTAATCAATCATGTTTCCATTAACTGCAAGCTTGAATGTAAAAGCTTAGATAAAAGAATTTAGGATACTCTTAATGGTGGTCCTCAGGCGATTCCTGCCAATGTAAAAGCACATGACTCTTCTTGCTTCCTTATTTATTTCATTAGTTTCTCATAATCTCTGATCAGATTCTGATATCTTCATAGGGAACAAAACAAAAAATTCCAGCATTGACCTTGAGAGTTGTTGAACAAGGAAAATATGCAGTTGATTTCCATGCACAACTATCCACATTACAAGCGTTTTCCATCTGTGTTGCTGTATTGCATGGTACAGAAGCCTCCAGTGCTTCCAAAGAGGAAAAAAGCAAAAAGTTGCCACATTGCAGTTCATTGAAAGTGCTTATTGAGGAGGAAGTGCAATTCTTACTCGAAGCAGTCACCGAAGAGGAGAAGAAAAAGAAGGAAGTCTCCAAGAAAATAGAAGATATCCAGCAGTCTTATGTTCTCAACCCTCCAATTTCTCCGATCGCTCGGGTATAGAGTCAACCGGATCATTTGATGAAGCAACAAGGCTTTAAGAATAGGCTGGAGAGAAGGGTGACAATCCTGAGTTTCTACAACTAGAAAATAGATTAGAAACACATTCTGTGCATATTGAAAGTTGATAGCAAGGGGAAAGTTACCAAGTGAATCACGTTAGTTGTATCATATTGAGGGATAAGGTGGGAAGGGGAAGCAGATCATAGAAATGGTGGCTAGAATGTCTTATTTTTACTGTATGTTGAGGTACGAAAGTTCAAATTTTTGTTAGAAAAGTAGTATATTTTGGAAGAAAAAAATAAAAGGGTAATGTTCTATCCCTTGTCCAGATCAATGAAATTGAGTGAGATGCACATTCTAAACTTTATCTCGTCATGCAGTAGCACAATGATGATGTTCAATTCTCCTGCTGACTGTTTGAAATTCCAACGCAACGCCAATAATTGACTTCTTACTAGATGTTGCCCTTATAGTCACCTTTTGGAGGACGTGTTTCTGTTTACATGCACAGGAAACTGGCTGCGTAATCTTCTGTACATGCACACGTATCGTACGGAATTGTTAAAAATTTTTCGATTGGTGAATTCTACATAAATCTCACTAATTGAGAAGATCTCAATTATTGAGCACCGTACACTTTACATAAGGGTGTGTATCGATTGATTTGATCGGTTCGATTTAAAAATCAATCAAAACCGAATAGATCGAACTGTTTGTAAATAAAAATCGAATCGATCAAATTCAATATGTAAAATTGAACCGAACCGATCGATTTCTTAACAAATCAAATCAATCGAAATAACCGAACTTTTTATATTTTTTTCATAAAAATATCAAAACGACGTCGTTTTAGGGTAAAATTAGGTAATTTTAAATGTCCAAAATGATGTCGTTTTAATAGTTCGATCAGTTCAATTTTATTCGGTTTTTCACTATTGAAACTGAACTGAAAAATTAAAATTTTTAAAAAATAAAAAATCAAATAAATCAAAATTAAATAAACCGAAATAACTATCGGTTCGATTCAATTTTCAAGTTCAGTTCGTTTTTGCACACCCTTACACTTATATATACGAAAAGATATTCAAATGGACACCTTTTTGTCTCAAAAAGGATATTACATTGTCCAATCATGAAATTGGAAGTTTTATTATGATTAATTAGCCTACATAAGTTTTAAAGTTTGCTTTGAATTTTTCAATAAAATTATTAATCTCTTTAATAGAAGTTAAATAAGTCCACCACTAAAATGATGGCTTAATGGCAATTCTTTGACTTTGGCCATCAAATTTAACAAAATATCTTTGAAATTTTGTATTGATTAAGCAATATTGTCCTCAAAATTAAAAAATTGGAGAAATTGCTTATCTTTATCATTAAATGTTAAAATTAATCAATTTCTATCCTTAACATATTTAATAGTGCCAGTCGAAACATATTATATAAAAAGTAAAAACATAAAAACGAGTAGGAATAAATTTACCCTAAGGTGCAGGGTTATAAATATAAAGAGGATTTGAGAATTGGTCGGCAAAAGATATGAACCGCCGTTGCCGGGGATCGAACCCGGGTCACCCGCGTGACAGGCGGGAATACTCACCACTATACTACAACGACTTGATGGCTATCTATCAGTTTACATTTTAAATATCATAACAAAGTGTTACTCTAGTCCACAAGTGAATACAGAAATTTTATTTGAACAAAATTTACGTTGAATGTTTCTGCTTGTAAAGAGATTGTCCATGACTTCTTTCTCACAACCCCTTCTTTTTTTTTTTCTTTTCTCCCTGAAATTGGTTTCAGTTAATCTAGAGACGCTGTTCCATAAAGACATTCTAGTTCTGGCTCAACATGAAAATTATATTTTCAGAATTGCCTCCAATCTTCAGGCATTTGCATTTTGCAGAGTATAATATAACAATTTTACAATTAATCAATGACAAAAGACAAAATTTTGACTTCAATAGGACTTGTATGGATTCATCTTTGTTTCACCTACAGCAAAATTGATATCCACAACCCTCAGCATAAAGCATCCTCGTCAATGTTTCTTACCTATACAAATGGTGTTGAAGAATGGCCAAGGGAAAATGGCCTCCTATCTCATTCCAGCACCAGAAAATGCTATCTATGTTAGGTACTGCAACATTAACGGCTTTCTCAACATGCAGTATGCCTTGTTTTTACCATGCCATCAAAGATAAATCTTGGGATCGAGGTTCTGATTATTCCTGAAGGCAAGCAAAAGCAGATGTCAAGGTGCCTGTGATGCTGATTATGATGTCAATTACGACTGTTCTGGATCATCTTCCATGCCTTCTTTACACTGAATTCCTTGAGAATTAAATTTCGGAAATTCTAAAGAAAATATTCTTTTGAAAAATTCATAGGACGTGAAGAATAACGCTCCTTGAGACATGTAGATGACCAATCTTGGAATCAGTCCCCTGATCATGGAAATAAGAGAAATGATCATTACCCCTACTTGATAATATCCGTATATTATCAAGGAAAAACGCCAAAATCTCTCACTCAGCCATTTTAAAGTAGTACTATGTTTATCACATAAGATTGCAAGGAAAATTCAAGTGCTTCACTAGTTTCAGACCTTACATGTACAAGACATCTTTATATGCAAATGCGGATATCAGAATTAGCCCATACCTGTAGAGACCCTTCAAACCTTCAGTCTTGGCTATTTCTTTAAGGGCATGAAAAACGCTGTTATACTGACTTGTGGAACCAGGAATCTGCCAGAACTCAATTTATGAAAAGACATATAATCGTAGATAGGGCAGCAACATGTAAGGAATAAAGATTTAATTTAATATGGCACCCAACTTCAGCAGGCCTGCTCTACATTCACACACAAAAGACTAATAGTATGTTAGGAACTTACTGTTAGTGGGTTAAGAGTTTGTTACTTTTGCTATTGGTTAATCAAATACTTTGTATAAATAAGAAAATACTGATCGTATTGGAAATCAAGATCATAATACAAAGAATTTCCTTTTCTATTCTCTCTAATCTTTGTTTCTTTCTCCCAACTCTGCTCTCTTTCTCTGTGTTTCTTCTATCTTTCCCTTCCTTCCTCTGTTTCTCTCTACTTCTCTCTTCCTCTCGATATTCTTCTTTAATTGTTCATGATTCAGCCATTAATGGGCAATGATCATAACATAGTACCAGCTACTCCTTTTCTAATGGAAACCTACTGCAAGAACCATTATAAATTCCCCCCTTTTTCACAAGATAAATATCTTGAGTTGTAAAAACATTTTCTTGCAAATAAATTGAAGCAAAGGATTTTATACATCTCCAATAGATGTTTGAAGAACACCAAGGAAAGCCTCATCGTTCCATGGACAGATGAAGGTAAGTTTGGCAATAAAAGAGATGAAAGTTCAAGTCACATAGCCTACAAACCTGTGTCTGAAGTCTTGTCTTCACCACATCAAAGGGGGTAGTGAACAAAGCAGCAGTAGATCCTGCTAGTCCTCCAGAAACAAGCTGCAGTGACAGAAATTTCTCAGCATATCCTGTATAACTAAGTCAGTGATTCTAAAACAAGTGTTGGCAGCTAACGGTCAAGAAGCCAGACCACCTTGAAATTTGACTGCCACACTGACTTAGGTGAAAGTACACACAACATTACAGGAAGAGAGAGAAAAACAAACCGTTTGTAATGTGTTAGGTTGAGTTGAGAATTTTCGTGAGGACATCAATTGCTTCAAGTTCTCGTATGTGTAAAACTGCATAAAGGTGAACGTACTCTCAAAATCAGATGCTCAACCAGAGCAGAACTAACAGCCGACAGGCACAGGCTGTAGCAAATACAACTTCAGGGATCAAACTTGGGAAGTAAAGTGATCAAATTTTTTAGAATTTGTTTTAACTGCTTTACAACCTCAAATGCATTCCTCAGCTGCCCCTAAAGTCTATGTAGAAGGACTTGCCTTGATAACAGAGTGTGGTATATTCCTGCAGAGGACAGCTCCCCAACCAGCATAAAGTGAAGATAGACCACCATTTCTAATTATTCCTATCAATGCACTCCTGCAAAGAAATGTGATAACATATGATTTGATAATAACTAAAAGAAAAAACTAGAAGCAGTATCGATAGCTGTTGAATAACAATTGTCAGGGACATCAGAAAAGTATATAACCACCCTTGCAAGAAGCTAAGCAAAGAAATGATTCAAGTGATTGAATATATGCAAGCATGCCAATGAAGTTTCGTATAGAGAAAGCCAGACTTGATATAGTAAGAAATAAACAGGACTTTTTAAAAACGTACCAGCAGTTATAATAGTGTGAACCAATTTGCATCTGCTGCTTTACATGCTCACTGGGAGTAAAGACAAAGGAAGTTGCAATGCTTGCAGATCCACCTGCAATGCAATGGCAAAGAGAGTGATATTCCTGCAAACAGTAGAAGGGTAAAGCATAAGGAGAATTCGATAATTGCAAGGTCTCGACCCCACCTTGCTCAAGCACATAAGAAAAATGGAGAGACTGAAGAGTTAATATCACCTTAGAGAAAAGAGGAAGTAAAATTCCTTTAGCTGATTCATATGTGAAAGTGTAAATTGCAGAAATTGGAGCTGAAGATGCAATATTGCTAGCAATTCCCCGATAAAGCCCAGTTACACCTGAAAACTCTATCTTGTCAATCTACACAATGCCTTACAGAGATTTACACAGAAAGCCGAGACATCATGTAGACTACAACCAAGCACAAGTATTTTAGTTTGACATACATAATTTACCTCTTTCTGAAACAATTGACCTTCCAATATTGCAAATAGACTTCTGCTCCGCATGATAAGATTGAATAACTGTCTTTACTGTGTCAACAGGATGTAGACAAAGGCTAACAAATATACCAGCAAATGCACCTGCATAAGCATGCTCTTGCTTAATAAGTGCATGATGGGGTCTTTCACAAGGTAACGAATGAATCTTCACCATATGTTTGCATTCAGCAATAAGCTTTTGAGGTTCTTTTCTTGTATTTCCAGCCAAATTATCATCATCAATGTCACATTGGGATGTTACATGTATACTTTTGTGTGAAGCTAAAAAGCCAGTATGATAGTCCGCACAAAGACTAGAATTTGATGCACTACCATTTACATTATTATCATATAGAGCACCAAGGAAATAATCAGAGTGGAGGGAACTGATTTGGTCTGCTTTCTCTGCCATTTTCACATCATCACAGAATGATGCATCTTTTGATTTCACTACCTCACAGTAGAAGTCAGCACTTCTCGTAGCAAAGTTTTTCACAGGGTGAGTCGTATCTCTAGAAATACTACTTTCTGTATGGCTGACTTCATGTCCTGAAATGCAGATTTTATCAGTTTTCTTTTCCTCAATCTCAGTGGCATTGACAAGATACTGAGATTGAGCTGGAATTCTTCCATTCATCCATCCATTTATCCTTTTCCATTCACATGAGATTCCTACACTTGCAAGGCCTCTTTGCTTCCAAAACTCATTTGAGAATTTGGTATTTCCCTCCAGAAACTGTGGGAATGATAGGAACTTACTGGAAGGTCCAAACACTGCTATCTTCTGTGTTACTTTAAGAAATTCATACTTTGGCCGCACCGGGGGTATAAAATTACCATCATTCTTTATATCAACACTGAAGTAACTACCATCATCTTTTAAGGCTGCCACTCCAACATCTTCTCCAATGAGATCACCCAAGATAACATTTTTGTCAAAACCAATACCATCACGAGTTGATTTCTCCTTTGATTCAGAGATCAGAAGAGGATTTACACGATCCCATATCTTCCCTACTGCTGAGATAAGATCTGTTGCCCTTAGTATCTGAGGGTAATTTGGCTCTGCATTTAAGCTATTTTGTTTTTTCTTCTTAGACGTCGAGGCATTTTCATCAAGGACATCGGCAAGAACAAAAGATGTCCCCTCAACTTTGTTGGACCTGTAAGCAAGTGAAGGCCGATCACTTTGGGGAGGCTTCTTGCACCCAGACATTTTAATGTAATCACTGAAGAATCTCCCTATGAAACCAGACAGTACACAATATTTTTATGCAAAGTAACTGCAACAGAAATTCAGAAATTGCATCACTAAATGGTAACTACCTTTCAAAGTTGTAAATATCAAATAATTAATACTATAAATTAACTATCAAGAGAGGAAAATACATAGAATTCGTAGTCATAACCATATCAAATTCCAAATTCCAACAGACATTAACCAGATATCTCATTTTCCCACCCCATTCGCCACTTCTTTTTTTTTTTTTCTTTTTAGGGAAAGAAGAAATTCGTTTTTTAGAAAATATACTGGGTAGACAAAACAGAAAATAGAACAAATGAAAAATCAAAAGCTAAACTGATTTAGAAATCGATAAGCTCATGCACTACCAGAACCTACGTATAAGAAAATCAAGAGAAAGATGTGCATAAACATATTTCACCAGTTTAACTTGCTTCTGCTGTTATTTCATAAACTAACAAATCCAGCCCTACCACATAATTGAGACCCAATTTGCTGATTGATAGCGCAGACATACTGAAATGCAATAAAAAACCATAAGAAGTGGAAAGTAACATACCCTATAAACACCCTCATAACAGTAGAAACCCCTTAATCTAATCACAAGAACACTTCCATATTATATAAATATATACAAGTCAGTTATTTTCGACCAGTGTTAGTAACACAGTGAGTAGCATAGTAAAAACAAAGACTTGCATACATTTTCTTCTAGTTTTCTCGGCATCCAAACAGAAAGCAACAAAATTTTCTAGCGACCATAAACGAAGAGTTACCTGGATGGAATGAGCTGTGCTCTTGCAAGCGATTGTAGAGTTTTCTGATTCATTTTTTTGAAGGGCAAATCAGGGGTTAAAGAAAGGGGCTTTTTTTGGGTTTATGAAGAGAATGTTCTGAGCAATTTGCATAAATTCAAAAAAAAATAACCCTCCTTCTCCAGTAGTTTCTCCTCGTTTTACAGTGAGCCCAACATATTTAGTACGCCCGAACATATTCGTAAGCGGATGTACGAGCTGGACGCTGACTTGAGCTGAAACTTGGAAAATTCCAGTACGCCTGTGCATAGTGTATAGGTTTAAGCTCGCATTAGACACCTCACCCTAGTTCATTATTCTTTTAATTAATTTCAATTTTCTCAAAATTGTTTGTAATTAATTAAATTATTTTTTTGTTGATTTATATAATAAAAAATGATAGGAAAGATATTCATGGAAGGAGTACTTACTTTATATTTATGAGAATTTTGTTTCTTGTCATAAATTTCTATTTCCATTATAAAGTTCATTGAACGTTGAAATGTAGTCTACAATCACATTAAAAATAGAAAAAAAAAATTGACATGGCCAGAACTTAAAAATTAATCAATGCACTATAAATCTCAAAATTAATTTTGAATCAACACTCTTATTTTCATTGACTTTATGGGAATTCATGCCATTCAATCCCTTTGTTCCACTATTAACTCTTATTTTAAAGAATCATAATACTGAAAATATTAAATATTAATTAAAAAAATAAAGTTGTAATACATAACATAAATATTTATTTTAATTTTATAAAGTAACAATTTGATAGTACAAATTTTTCTTTACTTAGTGGTATGAATAGAGTAATTTGCAATATAATTTTGTTTATAGTGAATAATTCCCAAAATCAGATCATATTTGTCATATTACTTCATCAGCCTTGCATTGTCATGATTAATGAATAGTCCATTAACGAGTTCCGTAAGAAAACCATGATCGCATAGCAACAGTTCTTGGAGCTTAGCACACCTCACTACTGTGAAGTACAATGGAGGCCAAAAGACCAAATGCGGTGAAACCCAAAGAGCTTAGCACTATGATCCCTAAAGAGTGACTGAGTATATACATTTAACAGCATACATATTTTCTAGTTTATCCCTTCACATCCTATGCGATTCATGAAGCAAAGAAATATGCTAGAGATAAGCAACATATGACAGTTAGATTTACAAACTACAGTTAAGTTGTCAATTCCCTTTACCAATCCAAATGCCTGCACACCTAGTGCCACCGTTTTGAAGGCTTCGTTGCGGAGGAACTAGCAAGAGTATTTTTCCTAGGTGCTGTCATACATGAGAAACAGATGTCAGAAATGCTGGAAGCGTGATATATAACCAACAATGAGGAGAGAGAGAGAGAGTTCAAGGCATACTTGATAAAGCCCTTGGAGTGGAGCTCTTGGGTAATGACACACGGGACAATCTTGTTTGCGGCAATCTTTGTGGAGGTCTTGGAAGCTTAGAAGTAAAGCTTGGTCTGCAACCAAGAGAAACATCAAGTGTCAAATTATCTCCAGCAAGGTAGTTTATTTAAAACTGAGACTTTCCAAGTCAAGCACTACAAAAATTGTCACAATTATATCCAATTCTGAAGAAGGAAGACTATAAGTCACGATCAGCCTTCAGTATTGCAGCAGCTTATAGTTTTTATTTGCTTCTGTAAACTGAAATGCTTCATCAAAAAGATTAATTGAACTTAAAAAAACTAGACGTGAAGTACACTCACTTTTCTTCTGCTTTCCCAGCTAGTTCTGTGACTTCAACTGGTCTTTCAGCAGTTTCAGATGTTTTTAAAGCTTCCGGGAATAGAGTGAATTCCACGGAATCAGTTTCAGTTCCCATTGAAAGACCACCATCAGATATGTCACTTAGTCTTTCATCAGAATCTCCATCTCCAAAACCCAAGAGGTCAATATCTTCTTTAGAATTCTGCCCTCCATCTTTTTTAACCATATTGGGAGGTGATAATTCCTTTTTAGGTCCCAAGTCACCTGCAGACTTCCAATGTGGTAGAAGTCCCTTCTGATTTCTCAAGTCATCCACAGACTGCATAGAACCAGCTTCAGAACGTTTCTCACTGTACTCTGAACTATTTTCCATGTCAGAAGCCCCTTTCTCAAGAGCTTCTGAGCCTTTTCCTCCAGTTTTCTTAGGGCTTTGTCGCAGACTCCCCAAAGAATGTCTGTTTGGGGAAGCAGAGTCACTTCTATGTGAGTTTGCACCACTTTTCATGCCATTTGCATCAGACTTGAGCAACTGCAAACGTTCAATCTCTTCATCTTTCTTTGCAATGGTGTCCTTCAGGGATGTCACCTGCAATATTTACTCTCAAGTTAGAAAGCAACGGATTTAATGGGACAATACTATCATTACAAAAATTAAAAAAAAATGTCAGGATAATGAATCTGGAACAAATTTTTTCCTCCCAAAGAATCATGTCCCTTATTCCTTAAAGATGACATAGGCCTGAGAATAGGTAACAGCAACATCCAGTATAAGTGCATAAAAATTCCAACTGTGAAAGCAGTTGGTACTAAATGGAATTTAGCAACAAAAGATGCAACAGGAATAATGACTATAAATATAAATTTATATATGCTTAAGATGAATTAAGAGAAGTATCTCTTGGGCCTGTAAGAAACAAATGTTAAACACAGCCAAGGCATCAGGTTAATCAAGTTTAAATCTAGCTAAGAGCAAGCAAGTCTAGAGGCAGTAGTTGAGGGATTCCAGTTGCAACATTGATAGTTGTATGATTGAATATTCAATTAATGACTTGTGTCCAGCCTGGAGAAAATTTAAGGAAAAATAACACATTAAATAAGAACTCTACAACCTGCTGCATAAGCTCTCTAATATCCCTTCCCTCTTTGTTGGTCTTTGCAGCACCTAACTCAACGCCAGATACCCTCTCAGCAAACTTCAAGGTACTTATAGTTTCGGAGTAGGAGTCTACATCAGGATTGAGCTGGACAAACATGAGGGTCTTTGCTTGACCACCTAGAACGTCAAAAGATACAATACGAAAGTTAGTTGCTATGCACACGATCTAAAACATAACTAAATTTACAATATTTCTTATTACTAATCCATGTCAAACATAAGACAAAAGGAAATACCTAAGGAGCTTTGTAGTACTTGAGTCAATTTGCTATTTCTGTAAGGCACGTGTTGACTCTTCTGAGCCAAAGCAAATATCACATCCCCAAGAGCAGAAAGTGATTTATTTATATGTTGTGCCTCCCTGAGCCTGTCTCCGGTTGCTTCAGATCGCTCTACTCTTTCACTACCAGCAAGATCTATCAAGTGTAAATTACCTCGCAAAATAGCTCCAGTCTCCAAGTCCATCCCACGAACATGAACAGTGAGAACACTGCAAAGTGAATTAAATCAAAGACTTCAAAAATTAAAAAAAAAATAGACAGGTCAAAATTGGTTTGCAGGTGATCATTATCAGAAGGACAACCTGTGGGATCTACTACTTCTTTCATTCAGGGCTGTAGCACCAATGGCACGGTTCATCAATCCAATATTCATCAACTCTAAAACATCTGTGGTTGACGTAACAGAGTGCATGCTAGCATCAGGGACAGCTAACCCATTTGGTTGGGTTGTACTCCAAATCCCAAGTGTGTG
>CANXYI011904454.1:0-10253 GCA_948208565.1 Hura crepitans | reverse complement strand
ACTTGATAGTAAATGGCCTATAATTGTGAAATATTTAGGAAATAATGTCTAGCATAATATACCATAATTATTGACAACTACACTCCATAGAAATACTTCTGAGAATTCACTCGAAATAGCTTATTTATGGCAATAGCAAACCGAGCTAAATTTAAATAGTGCCATAAAATTTAAAACTAATTGTCTTTGATTTAATAATAATATAAAAATTTTATCAGTAAAGAAATAGACAAAAATTGAGGTTAAATGGCCTATTAGTTAAACACCCACTAGATGGGTTGACTAATCAACTTAGGGATTTTCAGCTACTGCTACATTGTCTATTTTTAGACAGGGCTGGTATAGCAGCCTAGGTCCACATTAGGGCCACTATACTAGTCTATTGGATAGACAACTTTTTATCCTTGCCACCTGATGCCAGTCATTAAATCTTTGTCGGTGTAATGGCATAGGCCTCGGAGGGCCACTGCACTTGTCTATTGGACAGACCAGTCTATTGGGCAAAATAGTAACCCTACCACAGATATTTAAAATAATGCTAATATAGTGGCGAAGGTCTCAAAAGGCCACTGTACTAGTCTGTTTGACAGACCAGTATGCTAGGAGACCACACCTCATTTTCTACACCTTACTGTAATTTAATTTGGCCAGTGTAGTGGCTGAGGTCCAAAATGTTTACCACTGCACTACTTTATTCCCTTTAGATCTAGTGTCTGTTAGTGTTGTCTTTCTAGGTGGGCTAGCTAAAATGAATTAAACAAGAACAATATAATTTACATGTGACATTGATACATAATATAGGGGCATTTTGGCAATTTTTTTCATTTGTAATATTTATTGGCATAATTAGTAAGGATTATGAATCCAGTTACTAATAATGACCCCAAAATTGTAATTTACATAACTTAAAATGATTAAATGGTTAATTTGCTGATAGGGACACCATAATGGCAATTTGGTAATTTTATATGTTAGTAATTTAGGTTGCTCCTTGAAATTGGAACAAGATAAGAATATGAGCATATATGTATGAATAAACTACTAGACATGTTTTAAATGCTTGAATTCACCACTGAGTATATTATATACTCAGCATGCTTATTTTGGGGTGTAGGTAATTAGAGCAAGGATGTATCCTCATAAAGCATACAATAAAATTCAGAGGTTATTCATCAGAAGGTTGAAAATGTATATTTTGTATAGTTTTGCACTCTATATACTTAGGTAGGAAATGGGAGTTATGATGTAATTATATGAGTACATACTCTACTATAATTAACCAGCTATTAATCCTTTTGTGAATGTATGGCTTTTGGTTGGTATAAAGAATGATATACGAGCTTGAGGCTCAATGTTGTTTTTTCTCTTGATTGTGGCCTAAGGCTTGTGTTGTTGTTTAATAGAATGGTGATGTTAAAATGACATCTAGGGGATCAAAAGGGTCCAAGACATGTGAGAATATGTTATAGAAGTGTTTTACAAGTTGAAATTTTTAGGATAGTAACCCAGGTAGCTATTATGTTGCTGAATTTTAGGAAAAATCTAACTTCTTGAAATTGCTCGTATTAGCATGAATATGTTGGCATGAACCTAAATGAGCTATAGGAAAAGACAAAACTAAATTTGGAGTTAGATAGGATTAAATAGTATAGAAGAAGTAAAAGTTAAATGAATGACCATGGGAGAAATTTTTGGATGGGTGACCTAGTAGGGAGTGCATCGCTTCTTAGGTTTCTTCTAGAATTCAATAGGGGGTGTTACGTTTTGTGGCATCAACGCATAGGTTTAATGTTACTAGCTAAAGTACATGAGTGCAAATGTCTATGTTTCAAATTCCTCTACACTGTTATGCCGTACCAAGCTGATATGTTACTCCTTTTGTAGTAAGCATATGGCTAATCAAGTATCCGAAGGAGGGGCCAAGGAAGTGGCTAGTTTTGCACCTACTACTATACAAGGGGTAAGCAATGCATCAGTACCTAAACGTAGTGATGTTACATAGTAGCCATAGCCGAAAGTGCCTAGTCAATAGCAGGAAGAGGCACCTCCTGCTTTGTTATAGCAAATAGTAAATTTACTTTGTCATACTTCTACTGCTGCTACTACTGCTCCACCTCCACCACTAGCTCCTCCATAGAAGACTCCTTTAGAAAGGTTGAGGAAGATGGGAGATATTGATTTATAAGGGAGGAAGGGGGATGATGCTGCTAGGGTTGAGTACTAGCTAGTAGGACATTCAGAGTCTTATAGCAGTTGAACTATCCTGAAGCAAAAAATCTACAGTTTGCCACTTATCTTCTTTAGGAAGAAGCTTATAACTAGTGGAACATTATCAAGTGAAGGAAAGCACCTACAAAACTGACGTGGGAATTTTTCCCTATGGAGTTTAGGAGGAAATATATACCTGACTCCCACAAGGATAAGAGGAGACAAGAATTCCTAGATCTGAAACAGGGAAGGAGAATAGTGTCGAAATATGAAAAAGACTTTACTAAACTATTAAAGTATGTTAAAGAGTTCATTCCTAATGATGAAGAGAAATGTAAGAGATTCTTAGTCGGATTGAATATAGAGCTAAGGATACAGATAACAAACCCCAGAGAGACAGAGATTTTCTAATACTAGTGTTAGCTGCATATGCCATAGATGAAATGATGCAAGAAAAGAGGGATTTCTTCTAGAGGAAGTGGCAGTTCACTTTTGGATAGTCTAGTATAGTGTCAGGGGATGGTAAGAAGAGGAGAAAGGGTCAGTCACAAACATAGTTTTAGCCTAGGTCCCAGTATCAGATAGGGTATCAAGGGTAGAGACAGACATAAACTTAGAGGTCTAGATAAGCTTCTTCAGGTAGACCTCAATTGCCTTCTCATAATGATAGTACTCCTAGTATAGTGGGTAATAAGAATTAACCTCCCGCATGTACCATTTGTCAAAAGAAGCATTAGGAGTAGTGCAGATTAGGCAGAAGAAGAGAGTGTTTCCATTATGGTGCTGAAAGTGTCCTCAAAGGTAGGTAGAGGGTGCTCAGACATAAACATCTAATATTGCACCTCAAAACAAGGGTCAGAGGTAAAATAGTGGAAAGTAGCCTAGTGCTAGCCTGGGTACTAGATCTAAAGCTCATGTTCTAGCTAGGCAATATGCTATGAGAGCCAGAGAAGAGGCTGTAGCACCATATATCATAAGTGGTACTTTTTATTTATTTGATATTCTAGTTTTGGCTTTGATAAACCCTAGTTTTACATTTTCATATGTATGTATTACATAAGCACATAATAGGGGGGTTAGATCCTAAAAATGTTGATATAGACATAAGACTTAGTAATCCTATAAGGCAGTGTGTGGTTGTGAACAAGGTGTATAGGTAATGCCCACTTATGATTCAAGGGTATAAATTTTCTATTGATTTGATTGATCTACCTCTTAAAGAGGTTGATGTGATCCTAAGAATGGATTGGCTGAATGAGCATCAAGCTCTGATTGACTGTGGATATAAGAAGTCGACCCTTCAGATTGTAGAGGAATAGATAGTGATAGTGGATGGTGAGAGAAGTCTTTTAAACAATCTTATCTCTACTGTTAAAGCGCAAAAACTCCTTTAGAAGGGGTGTGAGGCATATTTGGCCTATGCTATTAACATGATGCTTCCAACTCTGATTTGGCACATATTCTAATTGTTTTTGAATTTCTTGATGTATTCCTTAATGAGCTACTAGGCTTAACACATTAGAGGCAACTAGATTTTGAAATTGAGGTATATCCTGGTACAGCTCTAATATCTATTACTCCTTATCGAATGACACCTATTGAATTAAAAGAATTAAAATAGAGCTACTAGACCTATTAGACAAGGGTTTTATTAGACCTAGTGTATCTCTTTGGGAAGTAGCTATGCTGTTTATAAAGAAGAAAGATGAATCACTCAGATTATGTATTGATTATAGGTAGCTGAATAAAATGATTGAAAAGAATAGGTATCCATTGCCAAGGATAAATAATCTTTTTGATCAGTTGAGAGGTGTGGGTGTATTTTCAAAAATTGATATGAGATTTGGATAACATTAGCTGAGAATTAATGAAGCTGACATTCATAAAATTGCTTTTAGAACCTAGTACGAGCATTATAAGTTCTTAGTGATGCCATTTGGGCTCAGCAATACACCAGCAGCTTTTATAGATCTTATGAATAGAGTATTTTAGCCTTACCTAGATCAGTTTATAGTGGTGTTCATAGATGATATTCTAGTGTATTCTAGAAATAAGTAAGAGCATGAGCAACATCTCAGGGTTGTGTTACAGACCTTAAGAGAGAAATAATTATATGCCAAGCTCAATAGGTGTGAGTTTTGGACTTATCAAAAAGAAAGTGAGATTTGAGTGGGATGATAAGTGTCAAAACAGTTTTGAGCAATTAAAGAAGATATTGATAGAAGCTCTTATCCTAATTCAACCTAGATAGTGTAAGGATTTTATAGTATATAGTGATGCTTCTTTGAATGGCTTGGGGTGTGTATTAATGTAGGATGGGAAGGTAGTAGCTTATGCTTTAAGACAATTGAAGCCACATGAGAAGAATTATCCTACTCATGATTTAGAGCTAGATGCTACATATATGGTGGCACTATTTGTGTAAAGAGAAATGCTACATATATATAGATCATAAAAGTTTGAAATACCTCATTACTCAAAAGGAACTAAACTACAAATAGAGAAGGTGGTGAGAAATGATAAAGGACTATGACTGCCTGATTAATTACCACCCAAGGAAAGCAAATGTGGTGGCAGATGCTTTGAGCATGAAGTTTATAATAACTTTGAAATTTATGAATGCCATATTGCAATACACTTCAAAAGATGTTGTGTTTGTTGAATTATAGGTGAAACTAGATTTTAGACAGCAGATTAACAAAAATCATATGAAAGATGAGCAGTTGGTTCAGATGTCAAGTAAAGCTAAAGAGGGGAAGACCATAGGGTTTAGTTGATAGAAGACAGGTGTCTGTATTATCAAAATAAGTTATGTGTACCTAGTACAGATGACCTGAGGTTGCAGATACTAAAGGAGGCATATAATGCTCTTTACTCTATGTATCTTAGGAGTACAAAGATGTACTTAGACCTAATGTCTAATTATTTTTGGCCTGGTATGAAAAGAGATATGGCAGTGTATGTTGCAAGGTGTTTGACATGCCAACAAGTGAAAGCTGAACATCAGGCTTTTTGGATTATTGCATCCTACAACAATACCATAGTGGAAATAGGAAAGGGTGACCATGGATTTTGTGATAAGTTTACCTTTAACTAAAGGGAAATGTGACATTGTATGCATAAATGTTGACAGATAAAGACAGCTCGCTTTATCCTAATTGGGATGGATTGTTCCTTAGAGAGGCTAGTTAAAATATTTGTTTATGAGATAGTCAAGTTACGTGGTGTGCTAGTGACCATTATTTCTAATAGGGATCCTAGATTCATTTCTAGATTTTGGAAGAAGCTATAGGAAGCGTTAGGCACTAGATTATCCTATAACACAGCTTTCATCCTTAGACTAATGGACAGTCAGAGTGGCTATTACAAATACTCAAAGATATGTTGTAAGGATGTGCTATTGAACATAAGGGTAACTAGGACTAGTACTTGTCTTTGGTAGATTTTGCCTATAATAACAGTTACCAGTTTAGCTTGGGCATGGCCTTATATGAAGCATTATTTGGTAGATGATGTGGAACTCCCTTATGTTGGAGTGAAGTTGGAAAAGTTAAGATTTCTAATGTATATTTAATCAGAGATGCTGAAGAAAAAGTGAAGATACTTAAAGAAAGGTTAAAAGAAGCTGTAGATAGACATAAATCATATGTTGACCTAAAACAGAGAGATATTGAGTATGTAGTGGGTGAAAAAGTATTTATGAAGGTTTCTCCATGGAAAAAGGTGTTGACATTCAGGAAATTGAGTCCTAAATTAATCAAAGCCTATGAAATTATAGAAAGGGTTGGATCCCTAGCTTACAGGCTAGCATTACCACTTGAGCTATAATAGATACATAATGTTTTCCATGTTTCTATGCTCAAGAGGTACAAATTAGATCCACCACATGTGATTATGATGGCAGATATTGAAATGCAGCCTGATTTGAGTTATGAAGAGGAAACAGTTTAGATTTTGGCTTGAAAAGTGAAGTAGTTATGGAATAAGTCTATATTACTAGTTAAAAGTGCTATGGAGATACCATAATACTAAATAAGCTACTTAGGAGCCAAAAGAACAAATGAAAGCCTAATATCCTCACTTATTTACTTTATGTAATTTCGAGGATTAAATTTTCTTAAGAAGGGAAGAACTATAACACCCATATTTTGAGGCTCTATGAATAGTGCCACTATGTCTAGGAAGTGTGCTCTAGGTGCTATGTCACTTGCATGTAAATTGAGGCAATGGCACTAGTCATGAAACATTAATGGGCTTTAAATTGAAGAAAAAGGAAAATTTTAAAAATTTAGCAGAACTAATATTTCATTTCAATCTGTAAGCTACCCATCTTTGGAATACAAAATTTTTAGAGTCAAGAATGACCTGAGATGTGCCAGGACAAACTAAAAAAACTGGACTTTAAAGCTCAAAATTCTACTGAGGCTATTGGTAAAAGAATTTTTGAATTTTGAGGTTGTTTCCAAATTCTCATAATTTTCTAGGTTGGCATGCAATCAAGGTAGTCTGAAAACTATCATATATAAAGAATTTGACTGCAAAATTTTATGAGCATGTAGAGGGGATTAAAATATAAATTTTAAAATGAATGTTGTAATTTTTTGAGGTCCATGTGAAATTTGCAAAAAAAATTGAGACATTTCAAGATAGTTCGAGTGGCTATAGGACCCATCCACACCTGGACAGCTAGCCAAAGGGCTATGCCAAGTGTCAAGGGTGATTGCTAAATGGAAAATTCCACTAAATAAAATGGAGGAATTTTCCTTTTCTTGCTACTGCCAATTGACACTACCTTCAGAAACTACTTGAGAGCCAAAAGAACATATGAAAGCGCAGTACCCTCACTTATTTTCTCTAGGTAATTTTGAGGACAAAATTTTTTTAAGAGGGGAAAAACTATAATACCCATGTTTTGAGGCTTCATGCATAGTGCCATTAGGTTCGAGAAGTGTGCTCGGGGTGCCGAGTCACTTGCACATAAATTGAGGCAGTGGTATTGTTCATGAAACTTCTAAGGGCTTTAAATTGAAGAAAAAGGCAAAATTTAAAAATTTAGCATAACCAATAATTCATTTCGGACTGTAAACTATCCATCTATGCAATAAAAAATTTTTCAAGCGAGGAATGACCCAGGATATGCCCAGACGAGCTCAAAAATATCGGACTTTAAAGCTTAAAAATTCTACTGAGTCTATTAGTGAAAGAATTTTTTAATCCAAAGGTTGTTTGCAAATTCTCATAATTTTTAAGGTTGGCATACAAATTGAGGTAGTTTGAAAATTATCCAATCGATAGAATTTGGCTGCAAAAATTTATGACCATGTAGAGGGGATTAAAATATGAATTTCAAAATAAACAGTGTAATTTTTTTAGGTCCATGTGAAATTTGGTGAATTTCTAAAATTTGCCAAAAAATCAAGCCATTTCGGGATAGTTCTGGTGCCTGTGGGACCTATCCACACCTAGACAGTTTGCCTAAGGGCCATGCCAAGTGGAAAATTCCACTAAATAAAATAGAGGAATTTTCCCCTTCTTATTGTTGCCAACCGACGCTACCTTTAGCTTGAATGCCCATTTTCACCATTATCTTCACATTATTTCTAAAAGGTCTCACTTCATAAATTCATTCTTGGGGGTTAAGGAGCTAGCAAAAAAGAATCATAGAAAAATGAGCATCCATGAATTAATTAAAAATCTTTAAATTTTCTTGGATAAAAGATATCAAACAAGTGTATAAGGTGAGTACTATGACTTTTTCCTTAGGTTTCCTTTATTCTTTTAGGCTATAAATAGCTATTTAGGATTCCTAAGGTCTAATACCATGTGTTTTAATGGTTTTTGAGGTGATTCAAGAAGAGAAAAGCTTGAGGAAGGGTAGAGAAGGTGACTATGAAAGAGCTATAAATTGGCAAGGAGCTTAAAGGCTAAAATTATAAGGTTCTTCAAGCCTAGAAAGTGGAGTTTGGCTCTTGTTATTGTTAGGTATATGAATTCCAACACTTATCCCATGTCTCTAAGGCTTTAAGATTCAACTCTTAGCTTCAATCATGAAAAGAAACGTTGAAATTTAGTAAGGTATAAGTGAACTTAGGTGATTAGCTTAATTGCATGTTGATTTGAGTGTGAGAATAGTTGTTTGATGAAAAGGGGAAGAAATCAGTGTTAAATCCATAGTTGGTCAAGAGGTGTGAAAGGATTTTGATATGTGTTATGATGCTTGAAGTATGCATTGATGGTTATGGTATAAAAATGTAATGGAATTACTTGTAAATATATAAGAAAAGGTATGATTAGCATGAGGTGTGTGAGTGGCTGAGACTTTGCTCCATGCTTATAGAGGTGTTTGGCTTAATTAAGTAATCCTATGTAGTGGTTAAGATTCAGAATACATTTCATTAGGCCTATGATGCTTGAATTAATGATATGGCATATACTAAGATTGAGTGATGCATGAATGTGTAAAAATCTCACCTTGGCTGAGACATGTGACATGGGTAAGTCACTTATTTTTGCTTAGTAATGTGCATGTATGTATTTAGGCTATAGATGCATGGTGGAATGTGTGATAAATATAATGGAAAAGCATTAGCAAGGCTAAAGAATGGTTAAACTTGAGAGCTACACTAGTGAAAATGGTGGAACATGTATGTAATG
Source organism: Hura crepitans (assembly GCA_948208565.1). Taxonomy (NCBI): domain Eukaryota; kingdom Viridiplantae; phylum Streptophyta; class Magnoliopsida; order Malpighiales; family Euphorbiaceae; genus Hura; species Hura crepitans. The sequence goes on along the minus strand of CANXYI011904454.1, from coordinate 1,391 downwards.
AGTGTGCATAATATGATATACTTATGTGAGTTATGTTGGCATAAATTATTTGGCATGAACTTAGTTAATGTACATACATAAAATGGCATGGAAGTTGATAAAAAGTGTCATGGAAGATTACTTGATAATGACCTTAAATTTGCCTAGGAAAAAGACTTAAAAAGGGCTTGTAATTATGCCTTTAAGTGCTATAAATGTTAACTAAATAATATGTTCATATTGTGTGCCTTTGAGGGTTATATCTTGTAATTGAATGTAATAGCTTTTGAGCTTATGTTTTGGCATTATAAATGGCCTATGATTATATGGCTTAGGGCCTATAAACCTTAGGTGAATAATGTTGAAAACTGCTTTGAAAAAGACTGAGAAATGAACCTAGAAATCCTATTGAAAACTTGTTGTAATGACCTATAACTGTCCAGTTGACCATTACATGAACCAATAGTACCACTAGACAGTAACTGGCATATAATTGTAAAATATTTATGAAATAAAGTCTAACATAATATGGCATACTTATTGGCAACCACATTCTTTAGAAATACTTTTAAAAATCCACCCGGTACAACCTATTTGTGGCAATACTAGATCTGGCTAATTTTCAACCGTGCCATAAAATTTATAACTGTCTATCTTTGATTTAATAATATTAAAAAAAGTTAATTTGTAAGGAAATGGACATAAATTGAGGTTAAATGTTCATTATTTAGACACCTACTAGATGGGTTAACCAGTCAACTTAGGGATTTTAAGCAGTTGCTACACTGCTTATTTTTTTCATAGGGCCGGTTCAGCAGCCTAGGTCTACATTGGGGCCACTGTGCTAGTCTATTAGATAGACAAATTTCTATTATTGCCACTTAATGCCAATTATTAAATCTTTGCCAGTGCTAAGGCGTAGGTCCAAGAGGACCACAGCACTAATCTATTGGACAGATCAATCTATTAGGTAGACACAGTCACCTTATCATAGATATTTGAAATAATGTCAGTACAGTGGCAAAGATCTCAGAGGGCCACTGTACTAGTCTATTGGATAGACCAGTCTGTTAGGCATACCACACCTTGTTATCTGCACCTTAGGTGCTATGACTTATTTTGGTTAGTGCAATAGTCAGGGTCTAGAATGTGGACCACTACACTACTTTATTCGCTTTAGATTCAATGTCTATTAGTGTTGTTTTCTATGTAGGCCAGCTAAAATACATTAAATAAGAACAACATAATTTACCTATGACATTAATATAAAATACAGGGGCATTTTGGTAATTTTTCATGTTTAATAGTTATTAGCTTAATTTGCAAGGATTACGCATAAATTTATTAATAATGATCCTAAACCTATAATTTACATGAGTTAAAATGATTAATTGGATAATTTACTAATAGGG
>CANXYI011904378.1:0-10026 GCA_948208565.1 Hura crepitans | reverse complement strand
AGAAAAAATATTGTCTATTTAACGACAGTTATATAAAATGTCAGCAAGTCAAAATTTCATACATGAATTACTTTGTATCATAAGATGAAAAGTTGACTCTTCGTTTAAAAAGTGTTGTCCATTTAATGATGCTTATGTGTCGGCAGGTCAAACTTACCAATGCAATGCACTTTTGCATTGTAAGATAGAGGCCGACGCCTCATCTAATAACGCTTGTTATGATATTTTTTAAATGATTGATAAATTAATTGTGACACTAAAAAATGTCATTAAATGTGATTTAAAAATATTATTAAATGTTTATTTTCTTATAGTGTACAAAATAACATATATTAATATGCTTTATATAAAGAAAAAAATAAATAAGTATTTTTACCTCATTGCTAACTAAAATTACTTTCAATTTCTATTCGTTGCCATTAATATTAGAAATAATTTTCGATATGTTCTTATCGAATAATTTTTATATTGATACTCAATTCTTTTTGAGTTCATTGAAAATTTTCAATTGGAGTAAATTGAGTTCGCATATTAATATTTTAATGAATACAATAAAATTAAATATAATATAAATATATAAAATTAATTAAAAAATAATAATATCAAATTGTACATAAACGCGTGATCCTGAGCTATTAGTTTGTATATTTGACAACTATAATCAATTATTCAATTATTTCAATGACTAAACTTATTGTTATGTACTTTGTTAATTAAAAGATTTTTATGGTGATAAAGAACAAGCGATAGGAATAACTAGTGAAAATTAAGAATTTCCCATGATGACATGCACGGACAAGGAGGTAAAAAAATCAATAATGCGATAAAAAGTAATTTAATAGAGATAATATTTAATTCCTTAATAGAGGAAAAATTTTAATAAAAAGACCCAAGTTATGTTTTTTTATTTTGATATTTGTCCTTTTTTATATAAAGAATTATCGATTTTAAAATAGGCATATCAATATTTAATTTAATAAATTTAATAATTTAAATTAGATAAATATATAAAAAAAATTAATATTTTATTCAATAAATTAAAAAATTTAAAGTGGAATTTAAATATCTATGTAATAAATTTAATAGTTATATTTATAAATTTAAATACTCAATTTAATAATAAATAGGTAAATATTCTATTTAAAAAAGTACTATTTAATATAAAAATTTAGGAAGGTAGTTATTGTTAATTAAAAAGAAAAACGTATTTTTGTACTCTTAATAGTAAACTTGCATGCATTTAAGTTTAAGCATATATAGTTAAAATTAAAATTTTCTAATAAGAATTAAAAATATATCATTGATATATTTTAATTTAAAAAAATGGATGATAAAGAGGTATGACTTACATTATGATATTTATCATTAAATCTACACTTTTTAAAATTTAACTGTTAATTATGAACGATCACATCATAAAGAATAAAATTTAATAATAAATACCGTGATATATGATATATCGAATAAATATTTAAAATTCACTGCATATTGTATTTTCATAATTTATAAATAGTATGAATATATTAAAGTGCGGAGATTTATTTCATCTAAGTGCTCAAGTTTTAAGCCCAAAATTAAATTGCGCGACTTGGGCAGCCTAATTATTCAACCAAGTCAGCTGCACCTTGGACTAGAGATACTAATGAGTAAGGCTCATGGTAAACATCCTTTCTAAATTTAAATTCAATAAAATTTATAAATATTCGAATTTATCTTATATTTAATTAAAATTATTTTTACTTTATTATTATCTATTTTAAATTCGTTTATTATTATTTTAATAGTAACATAATCCAATTACCATAAAATTTTGATTTTATTATTAATATATTTAATTAAATACATTTAAAATTTGTGATAAAAATTTTAATTAATTTAATATGTCACATAATTTATAAATATATACTATATTTTAATATAAATATAATAAATTAAAAATTAAATTTTATATATAATATAAGAGAATAAATATTTTTTTATTTATTAATAATTAATTTTATAAATAAATATAGATAATGGGTATTCAATTATTTAAATTCAAATTCAACCCAAAATCGTTGTTACAAAAACCTGTTTATAAAATGTTTAAATCCGTTCTACTATAGTTGAAATAGACCAAGTGTAGAAAAAAAAAAAAGAAAAAAAATAAGACAGTTGCCATCTCTAGCTTAAAACTATGGAACAAAATATTTTAGAAATCAAAATAGTTGTTGTCTCTAAAATTAATAATGTCTCTATAGGTAAATATGTTATAGTAACGACACCATTTTTTTTTGTCTCTGTAATCTATTGATATAAAGGATATTGTGACAACTGTAATGCTACAAAAATAATAATACTACTAATAATAAAATATAATAATGGTAGCTAAGGCCATAATTGTAATTATTAAATAAATAAAGGATTAAAACATAATTTTATTTAACAAAAAAGTTTAAAGTGGAGTTTTACTTAATATGTGTGGTTGAGTGGATGTTAAAGAAGCGATCATAGTCATCCATTAAGCCCATATAACATGAGTGAGATGAACAGCAGAGAACCAAAAAAAAAAAAAGCATTCAAAATTTTTTAATTTCGTAAATAATCCGTTGCTAATCCGTCACTAATCCGTTGCTAATTTTTTAATTTTTAATAAAAAATTAACTCATTAAAAAGTTACTACGAAACTTTTCGTCGCTATTTTTAGGCATGACTCTATAGCTATAAAAATGTCCGTAGCTATTCATACCTATGTTTTAAAAAAAATAAAAAAAATAATATATTACTCCTTAAAAAACATTCAAAATTCAAATCAATAAACATATCCTATTACTCTCAAATATTACATCAAATTATTAAACTTACATTAATAAAATAAACAAATTAGATTCCAACCAAATAATTGCCTAAAAATCATAAATTAAATTCATATCCAATAATAAAACAATTGAACCAAATTCCTTTCTAGAAAGCCTTGTATAATCAGATGCCTATACCAGACATGGATTTTAATTATTTTTATATCTTAATAATAAAACAACATTAAATGCCAAAATTAAGATAACAATTCATCTGAATTTACATGATCTCCAGGTTTGTACATCCAGTTAGAGAATTCCCATCAAGTCAACTGTGATAGCAAGATAGAGATCAAGTAATGAAAAAACAATTACTATAGTTAATTTACTGAATGTGCCAAGATAAGCAAAAGAATAAGGCTATTCAAACTTACATTTCAACCAAACCATTCAATTTTGCCAAGTCTGAAGGAGTAAGTCCCATTAAATTCTTACTAAACAAGGATCTACCCTAAAAAAATTAATTAGTACTATACAAGGATACAATATAATCTACCTCATACATTAAGCTGCATGAATATCTCAAAAGAGATAAAATAGTTACGTGAAATCTCTCTCAAAAGGGATTTAAAAAGTGCATGAAATGGACGACCAGCTGCATACCATACAAGCATAATCAGCTCACCATATTAGTTATGCAAGGACTTATTGGGACCCACCCCACAACAACTACAGAGTTATTAAGAACAGTCATCTCAATTAAATGATACTTTGGAGATCCGCTCGACCAACCAAGTCCAAATCTTACAATGACACTAAACAAATGAGCCTTCATTAACTAAAGTACAATTATCGAAGTGATGAAAAATTATTTGACCAGTTCACATATAATCAGCACTGACGATATCATACTCTAAATATTAAGGAGGAAAAACCAAAGAGAAACCAATATTTTGAAATGTTTAAAATAATTTCATTGGTCTAGATTAAAACATACCAATTGACATGGGTCTAACCTTTTGAAATTGCTATTTCTTGAGCTGTTAGCACAAAATATTGATATGCATCTGAAGTAGTTAAGTTTTTATCATGAAGCCTACAACCATCTTAATAAAATATAATCTTTATACATAAACTTTAAAATGTGAAACTTCCACTAAAGAACAAGAGAAAGGATAACAAGTTGACCATTCTATGTTTCCTACACATCTAAAAATCTTTAGCAGAGTCACAATTTTGATTTTAAGAACTTGATCTTTGGAACAGACTTAGGAAATATAAATCTAGAATTCTGTGTTGTCCTGAAGACAATATGTCTGCAGATTCAGTTTTTCTAGAATAGTCGAATCCAATATAAAACAATATAGAAATTTAAGTCCCTTAGAAAGAAGTTTTAAATTATTTTATTCAAAAAAATTAAGGCTTTAAATTATTTTTTTTAAAAAAAATTAACTACCAAAAGCATGCTTATCAATAATTAAGCTCATAATTTATTAAGCCAACTAAGATACACCCAAGCATTCTATTAATTAGTGAACCAATTTACATTACTAAACAAATTTTGGCACCCAAGCACAAAAATTTTGTCAAAGACACAAATGCATACAGATGGAGTGAGAAAAGCTTATGCATTCCAGTCAAAAGCTTATTATTTCTAAATGGAAAAGTGTTTAGTACAAAGATAGAAAAAGGGAGATATTTGACAAAAGGTGAGAAAAAAATTCCAAATCTCCCATAAAAATTTCTCTAGATATGACAACTAAAGTTTCTATCATTTTCAATATTCCCATGCTGGTATGGACGTTTCATAAGAATAACTTTTCATACTAACTTGTGTTAACCTCATCACTACCCAAATGGAAGAGCTCAAAAGGGAATATCTTTCTCATGTCTACAAAAAGAGGGAAACCAAATAATTACAGAAGAAAAGCTCGGGAAGGAACAAGGGACATACTTAAAAAAGATGAAGGAATTTCAATAGATCGGGTCAAAAGCTTGAGAGCTGCACCAAGCACTACAACATCCATAAATTGAGTATATTATTCATTCTACTTTAGTCCAAAAGAAATAAATGAATTACACTTTAAGTTCCCCTTCTACAGACTAAGTTTGCTCTAGAGGAAAAACATCATAAAATTTTGAAAAAGTTGAATATATTTTTTATTCCACTTCAAAGATGGTATTGAAGGAAAAATGTGGAAAGTTAAATGCTTTCCAATTGCTGCAAATTTACATGATAAAGAAGCATATGCTTGACCTAGCTAAGTAAGAAGATTCCCCAATGGAAAATGTCAAATATAGTTCCATGCACTTAAGATGTCTATCACTAGCATAGTACATAAATATAGAATGCATATAGTCATAGTCCCGACTTAAAAAACTAATGAACAGTAGTCACCAACCCCAACTCAAAACACTAAAGAAAAATAATATGGACCATATGTTGTTACATAACTGTAGCATTACTAATATGTATTAGGAACTACTATAATTTAAAGATCTACTACTCTACATCTGCCAGCCAACCAAAAACCTTGTACATAGTAGTTTCCATAAATTACAATTTAACAGCTTTTGAGACCAACTCTTTAAATCAAAACAATCAAATAAATTTTATTTTATTTTCATTCTAAACCATTATAAACAAAAGAATCAAAGCGTTAGTTTCTTAACAATGCCAAATTTGCAGTGCATGAAGTGAAAAGTCACAATTATGATATACATACAAGATTAAGAATAAGTAAGCAAGATTTTAAGTGTAAAAGTTTTGGTGGACTCATTTAGACTTGTTATGAGCTAAGCTATTAGTTCCATTTCAAAATCAGCTAAATTGTCCAACTGTTAGCTCAGTTAAATAGGTTAAATTTTATCTCTATTATCATTTGCTTTTCAACCTTAGCTCAAAAACCTGTATAAGAGCAGACTTGCTTGATTCACATTAAATATTTTCTTATTCAATGCATATGGCAAGAATGCAACTCAATCTAAGTACGTTAATATCTATCTAAAAGAGACATGAACTTTAAAAGAACCCAAGCTCAAGTGAAATGAGCCCAAAATCATATATATGGTTCTTCAAGATTATGTGGAGAAAAGTACCTTCAAGAATCAGTGGTTGGGTTTTGAAGCAAAAATCTAGCATTATGTAGGATAGCACTGGCCTTCACATTCGAGGCATCAAGCATTCATAGTTCTTTAATCTCTTCCTTCCATTTCTCCATTTGTTCTTTATGCATCCTAATGTAAAGACAAGAACTATAATATGAAAAATGTAAGCATCCACAGTTAGTAATGTAAGAGACATATATTGTTATTGGTAACGGACATAACCAACCACTCTTCAAATTCGGTACTCATATCCTTGAACATTGCTTTTCCTAATTCCTGTAGTTTATATGCCTACATGAATCAAAAAGTACAAAATCAAAAAAGAGGCCAACTTCTAAGTCAGTATATTGGTCAAGCATAAACTAACTCCCTATAAGTTGATAATTGGCTAATCTCAAACTCACAAATCAATAGGAAGCCACTGACCTGTCCAAGCAACAATTCAACCAGAACACAAGTTTGATTGCTATAGGTTGGTTGCATATATACTTAGCAACTATTAAAAAAAACCAACCATTAATAAATAGAAAAGAAGCCACTGACCTGTCCAAGCAGTAATTCAGCCAAAAAACATCCAGTAAACCAGATGTCAATAGTTGTGGTGCACTTAGTTGCACCAAAAATAAGTTTGAGAGCTCAATAATACCTTGAACAGATATATGATATGTTTAGTTCCCCTTTCACTTGTCACAATTAACCAAACATGACATGAAAATCAAAAACTTAATCCTCAAAGATAACTAGTCTATAGATTAACATTTTAATTTAGGTTCAGTAATCAAATAAACTCCAACATAATCAATAATTTAATATGAAGCATTAAACTTTAGCTTGTATAAGCTACTAATAAATTTTGAGGCCTTATGTCCCTGTGGCAGACTCCAATAGTATTATGAATATAAACAAGAACTTTACAAATCTATATGTAAGAAAACAAACACCAAAAATAAAAGTATTGTACGGTTAAAGAAATTCGACAAATAAAAGATGTGCAAGAAAACATTTGGCATAAGCAATGGCTAGTAAGCTATCTAGCATATTCACAGTACATGATAATATAGTATGCCACTGACCTGTCCAAGCAGTACAAATGTGATCTAAATTAGTCACTTTCAATTTTCAATTCTGAACCTACAAGATTAAATATCAAGCCAAACTGACACAATATACTTGAAACACAAACAACAGTCTCCCAATGAAATTGCAGATGAAAGTAAAACTAAGAAACATTACCTCAAGTGGAATAACTAATCAATTGAATCTGCAAGTGACTGCTAAAACTTCTTATAGGCAACTGATAAAGAGCAAATGATTTGATTTATTTTGAAATTGCCAATTCTAATACACTCTGATATATTCAAAATGCCCTCCAATAAATCGAAAATGCTACTAATGAAGGGAACAATAAAATTAAAGGGAAAAATAAAATTGAAGAAAATGAGAGAGGATGAAATATGGTGTAAATCAAAACGAGAAAGAGGGTAGGATGAATTTGTCACATTTAGGGTTTTTTTAGGTTATAACAGAATGAGAAAGTCGACAAGGAGGGAGGAAGAAATTGGGTAAAGCAAAATGTTGTCATTTTGCAAGGTGGAATTAAATAAGTTACTCAAATTTTAGTGACGAAATATTTTGTCGCTAACATTAAAAAATTTCAACAACGTCCGTATCCGTAGCAACTTCTGTCGCTATCTCAGCACACCAAAATTTCCTGGTAAATTTAGCTATGGATTTCCTAATCCGCATCTATTCTATCGCTAGTATTTCTTTATTCTATTTCTTTTTTTTTCTACAAATGTCATTTTTCATTATTAATTCTATCTGTAATTAGTTACGAAATAAATTCTATCACTAAATTATTTTTTTTGTAGTTATTGAATTAAGTGCCAAATCGATCTATAACAATTATTGAGTATGTGCATAACCATTCCCCTATGATTTCTACTATCAATCGCTTGAAATTGTGTGTTTAGTGTTGTTTTGATAAATGTTGAATTCCTGCCTTTAATTGGTGATTCTTGATGCAATTTGATAATGTTAACATGGGATTTTTTATGTAAAAATTATGTAAAATGATTAGAAATGAATTAGGATTAATAATGGCATGTTTTGGATTGAAATTGGTTGAATTGGAGTTGAATTATTGTTGAATTTTTAAAGAACATTATGTTAGAATCTATTAAGTCGCAGGTCTCACGGCTGTGACCCTTATCGGCTTATAGCCATGAGCCTATCATGGATGAATAGTCTCTAAAGTTTTAAGGCCTCAAAACAAGATGGCTCATGGCCATAACCCCGCAATACTATCCATGACCTTTGTAAGATTTCTTTTATATAAGATATTTTAAATTTAACATGTCACAAACAAATATGAAAAAAGATCACAAACATTAGTCAATTATTATAATTGTTTTGCAAGATAAAAAATTATTATATGAAATATTTAATTTTTATTTATAAATATAAAATTGACTATAAAAATTTTAATAATTTTATTTTGGTAATTTTTAACACAATTATTTCTTTTTCACACCTATTTTTAGATTTCTCCTTTGGTTTATTGGATCTTTATTGGTTTTATCTTTTTTTGTTAAAGAAAAATTGAAAAGAAAAAAGAGAGAAAATAAAGATGACGAAGAGAGAGGTGAGAGGTATAAGGGTGTGCAAAACTAAACTATAAGTTATTTTGGTTAATTTGATTTGATTTTTAAAGAAACGATTTGATTTATTGAATTTGGTTTGATTTATAAAAAATAAAAAAATTGAATTAAACTAAATTTTTAAAATGTAGTTTTTTATATATTAAAATGACGTTGTTTTAATATATATATATACATATTCAGATTGTTCAGTTTTATTCTCTAAAATTTTTAATCAATTTGGCTTAGTTATTTCCATCAAGTGTAGTCTGTTTAGTTATTTACATTGAAAGACATTTGGATTGGTTAGTTTTCAAACTAAACCAATCAAATGGACACTTCTAGTTACAATAAATGAGAGAGAGTATGAAGAAGAAAAAAGGGCAAGAAGTGAGGGAGAGAGTGACACATAGCTAGATAAAGGACTGCGAGTGAAAGTGGCGAGCAACGATGGTGGATTAGATTTAGATGGTGGGTTCCACTTCCATGCAACCATATAAAAGAGAAGAGAGTGATAGTTCATTATGTTTGATTTGGTTCACTGCCACGTTATCATAAATGAGAGAAAAGAAATGTAAGAGTGCTGCATGGTGACATTAGATTATGTGCAGGTGGATCCCGCAACCACATGAAAAAGAATTCAGTAAAATTAACTTTTCGACTAAGCAATGACATAATTATCCTGATTGCAAACATCGAAAGCATAATTATACATGGCAAAACATGAGGAATAATATTATCCTTTTTGTTAAATTTTAAAGATAAATTTGCCTCTTTTGCCTTAAAAAATTAGGTAAAACATAATCATTTGAATGATTTTTTTTTTTCAAATTGGAATAACATGAGATTTATATGAAATTAAAAATTTTAAAAGGTTGTCATATATGTGAAATGAAAATTGTGAACCACATTCAAATAAATCACTAAAAGATATAGAAGTATGTTAATTAGTGATTCAAAATTTAATCGTATTTTTCTTGGTTTTCTAATTTTTAAATTATTATATATGAAATAATCTTTGCGAGAGATAATATATGGAGTAATGAAAGAAATTCTTGGACAAACAAGTTAAATACAATTATTTATAGCTGCCTATTAAGAGCTAAATATATACTTTTAATTTGTTTTAATAGTCAATTAGATTCTTTATATTTTGATTAAAACAATTTTATTTTTAAAAACTAAAAGTAGACCGAATCAATCTTCTTTTAACAATGAATTCAACCTAATTAATATAATACTCCCTTCATTCTTTTTTAAATGTCGTCTACAAAGAAGATTTTGCTCATATATGTATATATCCTTTCAGAAAGATAAAGTAATTTTGTACGTGTTACTTCGAACACACCTTAACCTTATAAGTGCTTATATTTTTCAATTCTCAAAGTAATTAATTTTCTAGAATGAAAATTTTGTAAGTGAATGAGCACTTAATAACCGAACATATATCGAGGAGGTGTCTATGGCAGATCATGATCCTTAGAGACTTACATGCTTTTATG
>CANXYI011904216.1:0-22752 GCA_948208565.1 Hura crepitans | reverse complement strand
CACAGGGTCATAAACCCATTAGCACATAAGTATGTAGAAGCAGCTATTCATTAACATGCAAACTGTATATACATTTAGTTGGTCAAGTACATTTATACTTATATCCCATATCCCACACTATCTATATACATGAGTGCATCTCTATACAAAAGTCAAAAGGAAATAAAAAGTACCAACAGATTCTATTGCAGCTACACTGTTGACGACATCTAATGCTAGTAGGCTCTATGTCTACAGCCTACGCATCGGCTCTATGTCTATAGCTTACACTGACACACTAAGTATGACACTCAATGGTGGAATAAACCAAACATATTATGTCAGATCATACAAGCAAGCAACTTGTCATGTACCACACATAAGATGTAATCCTAACAACTCTAGGTCCATTCTTTTAATTAATCCAGTTTACTTATCTATTATTTTAGATTGCTTATCAATTACTTCAAATCCATTCATTACTTTACAGGCCCATACCAGACAGACTACACTTTAAAACACCAGATAGTGGGATACATACTTTGTAGTGGCCCACTTTTAGGGCTTAGGTAGCTACACCTACCTTCCCTGATACTCAAGGACCTGTAACAGATAGCAAGGATTCATCCGTAGACCACTCCCAGTGTCTGCACCTCATAACAATTAGCACCAATGGTGGATACTTAGGGACCTATTCGTAGACTACTCCTAATATCCACAACAATAACTTATAGTGCAGTGGCTCATCGTGAAACCTAGGCGGCTACACCCATCACAATCAATACCTAGCAGTGGGCCTCAGAAGGACCAACTACCTAGCAGCTACTTTATCCTCTAGTTGACTGGTCAACCCATCCAGTAGATGTCTAACTGATAGGCCATTAACCATTTTAGACTGTTATTATTAATATTTCACCATTATGTTACATTTTATGCCAATTTTAAGGAAGTCCTTGTAACTTTGCCCATGATCACAAAGTTACTATTTATTTGGTCAGTTTCCACAATTGACACTATAATTTGGTCAATTCTTACCTTTGATGCTTTTCATTTCTTATGTTATCCATGTCCCATTTACATGGTTTCTGAACACTAATATCCTTATGTCAAATCCTTAATATGACGTATATGATTACACCTTAATTTTTTGTCACATTTTCCATTCAAATTACGTAACATTTTATGCCATATAATGTACCCCTTTTTAAGTCATTTTATTTGAGATTTCCACACACTATTTGCACACACAATGCATCCAATACCTAAACATACATGCCATGCACAACATGACATATCATTCAGCCATAACACCATCACACACATATACATGAATTTATTCTCATTTCATCTTAACAAACCTAATGTTTTAGTACCAAATACATTATTATAATGCAATTTTACATAATTAACATGCCTACACCCAAAATGTCACCATTCCATACAAGGTTACATGCATGAAATTCAACAAACACACATGGAATAATAAATTTGATATATTCCACATACCTAAGGTGTATCCACACCCCTTTCTCCACCACTTTGGCCTTGAGTACCTTGGTCTCTCTCACTTGGAATAGGCACCCCTAAACATAAACCAAGTTGAACTTAGAAAAATTCTAAAAAAAATATCCAAAGTGCCAAATTAAATTCTAAAATTGTAAGGATTCTTAGAATTTCCTATGCTACCTATATCAAAAATAAAAAATGAAATTAATGGGCTTTTACTTACTTTGGACACTATTCACTCCAGTGTTGAAATTCCCAAATTTGAGCTCTTTTCTCTACTTTCTTGGTGGAATTGATGTGTATGGATGATGGAAGTTTTAATTCTAATAATTTTTCATAGAATTTAGGAGAGATTAGGAGAGAGAAAGCTTGAAAAATAGTGGCTTTCCCTTATTAATAGCGTTAACTATTAATGGTTTATAGGGAACAAGATGACTTACACATGCATGAAGTGTATATACATGTGTAAACTTTTTATTTTAAGTGGGTTGGCTACCTTGGATTGGGCCAAATGGCCCCCAAATAATTTATGTACACTTTATGTCACTTTTTGATTCAAAAAATCATAAAATATTCTCTAAGTCTCCAAAAATTCCCATTTTAGTTTTAAAAATCCTTGATTAGTGGGATTAAGGCCCACATAAAATTTCAAGTCAAAATTTCACTATTAACTTTTTGGCACTATTCATAGGCAGAGTAAAATATTCCAAAAAAATATGTATTGACCTCAAAAAATTATAATTCCTCCTCCATCATATGTAGTGGAATTTTTGAGGTTCAAGATATGGTATTTTAGAGACCATATGGGCATATCCCGAAGCTATCCCGGCCCGACCTCATTTTATCTCCATAAACAGTAGTTCTTAACCTAATATAATTTATTGGTTCTGCTAAAATTTTTAATTCATTTGTTTTCCCTATTTTTAGGCCCATAAAGTTTTATGACCAATATGCCAATCATTGAACTCGAAATGACGACCGGCACCACGGGGAAAATCACTCGGGCCCAAAAGGTACAATTCATAAGACCTTGATTATTGGGAGTTACAAAGAGTGAACCTCGCTTTTAAAAGATTGGAGGAATGTTGGTGAGGTCTGGTAATGGGTGATCTTCAAGGTAAGGTATCACACCATGGTTTATGAGATCTAGGATAGCTTGATGAATGGCTTTGCAATTGTCAGTTAGGTGGCCAGTCTTACGGTGATAAGTATAATATAGGTTATAACAATGGTTAGGTAGAAGTGGTGAAGCATGATGTTTAGGTATTAAGGGTCAAAGAAGGTTCTCTTCTTTTAATTCCTTAAGCATCATGGACAAGGGCTTATTCTAATATGCAAGTCTATAGGAAATCTTTCTTGGCCAAGTTCATTGGTCACTATTTGCCCCTATGGTCAAATTCACACTTGTCAAGTTTTCCAAAGCACCTTGTTATTGGGTTTCTTGGATCCTTTTTTCTATCAATGTCATTATCCTTTATTCTAGTGTGGCCATTGCCTTGTTCATCATTCTTTTAGTCACAAATTGACTCTCACCTTTACTTTCAGGTCTAGTTGCCATTTTTATGGTGAGAAGTGTTAAAGGAATGAAAAGAGTAAGTCTTTTCCTTTAAAGAGCCTGAGTGAAGGATGATCCTTATTGTTAGCATGATACAGCTATTAATATGACATGATGCATGTTTCAAGCATTATGATTATGATGCAAGGGTAAATATTAATATGTATGAAGAGCACAAATAAGCATGAGTGAGGTTTAAATGAATGAAGGTGACTCCAATGTTTAGTGAGTTGATACTGGGTGATTAAAGCCTACGCCATATGTCTAGGTACGGTATGCCAAATGTGAATATATGGGTATGTGGAGGATGGTTAATGCATGTTATTCTTGTTAATGTGATACAAGGTATGGATGAATAATGCATGCCTAAGCCTAAATAGTATGCATGAAAAAGTGAAGTTATTAGGTTAGTGTTGTACATGCATACAAGATGGTTCGTGATGCAAGATGTATGTTTGTGCATGTGCAATAGCATGGCATATGTATGTTTGTTGTGTATAAATAAGTGAGTCTTCTAAAGATAGATGCTTGATGAATGATGCATGCTCATTATAGTTAGGGACAAGACATATATGCAACACATGTTAGGGCACTTATAGGGTTCCTTATATACATTTATGATAGCAAGTATATGTGATAAAGATGCATATAGGGATATATACATGATTCTTGATACATATAGAGGTCTTTTAGGCACATGAAGAAGATGTTTGTAAAGTTGTAGGGATAGATATGAAGGTTTATGTTACGTGAAAGGTTATGAGGTATATGTTACAATAAAGCTATAAAAATACGAGATATATATATGAGGTACTTATTCATTAGATGTTGTGATGTCTACGTTATGTATTGATAGTTAATGTATGGGTGAGGTTAAAAGGCCTTAATATGGGATGATCCTAAGGAATAATATGTGCTAGTATGAGATGAACTTATATGAAGTGTGCTTTCAATGTATGCAATCTAGGGTGTTACATGGATGCTTGTATGGATCAATAATGCATGACTACCTAAGTAGTATGAATAGGGTAGTGTTGTGTATGTGCAACATATGTACAGTTGATGCATGAATAAGAGCCCTTAGTGTATGATTTGTAAAGATACCTAATGTTGTGTATGATTCCTAGTGATGCCTATTAATCATTGATCCATCTTTTTCGTAGGGAGTTAAAGTTTATATGATCTAGGATTTTCCCCTTTCTAAATGCATTTTATATAAAAGATTCAAAAAAATTCATTGTTTTGCCTTATTAAATGAAAAGTAGTTGAAAAAATTACAAAAGCTCACAACTAAACTAAACAAAAAAAGGGAAAGGAGAGCTTCTAAGCTTTTAGATCAAGTATCTGCTTGGCGTCAATAAGATTTTGAATGGCATGACAAAGGTTCATGCACTCATCTGTGAGATGCCCTATCTTCTTATGATAGGCATAATATAAGTCATTCCTATACTTAGTTGAAACTATCCTTGTCAAAGGTTGGAATGGTAAGGGTTGAAGCGTCCTTTCTTTTATGAGCATGTTCAAGCACTAAGACATAGGTCTACCCAATTTGGAGAAGCATCAAGTGTTAACCATGTTGAAATTTATAGCTTGACCAAAGCCATTATTGCCATTATTTTTGAATCCCTTATTCTGAAAAGCCGCTTCTACATTAATGGCTATGTCCTTAAGCTATTCCCATGTGGTAATGCCTATAGCAAAAAGCCCCACTTTCATGTAATTATTGGCATTCTTGATGAACATTTTGATATGGTCTATGTCATCGAGTTTATTCCTCATTTTAAGCACCTTATCCCTCCATCTTTCTAAATATTCTAAAAAGGATTCATTGGGTTTTTAGCGCACAAATTCTAAGTCTTTGAGGGTTACCTCAATGGCTGTATTGTTTCCATATTGTCTATTCAATGTATGAGCCAACTCTTCCTAGTTTACTTTAACCTTTTTTTCTAAGCTATGGTACTAGTCTAGGGCTTGCCTAGTTAGAGACATACTAAACAAACCCACTATTTGAGCTTCTGATAGATTGGTCGACCTCATAGCTATTGCATACTATTTTAAATGAGTCCTTGGGTCAGAAGTACCATCAAACTTACTCAAATTTAGCATCTTAAACTTATGGGGCATGGCGTGATCAGGCTTCAGGCTGATGTCTTTTAGGTTAATGTCTTTGCCTCTTATCATTAGGTGGCTTATGGCTTCTAGTTTCTCATTCAACTCTTTGATAGGATCTTCCTTGTCATACTTAGGCAGTGGAACACTACTAGGCTTAACAAGTGGAATTTCTTTATTCAAAATTGGTTCATTAGCCATCTTTTTCTTGCTATTATTAGTAGTAAAAGTTTAGCCTTTATCTTAGGCATACATACTTAATAGTGCATTGGTTATAGTAGCCATCATCTTTTTCTCTATATCTTGAAAGACCTTATTAAGCATGGTCTTCATTACTACTTTGTCATGATCACTTTTTTTGGTAGATTAAAGATGGATCAATGGCGGCTGCAAAATAAACGGTTAGTGATAATGCATGAATTATGTAAGATGATGCATGATATGTAATGCATGAATGATGTAAATGTATAGGTATACAATATGAGGTTACACAATGTACGAGTAAGAGTTTAATAGACCTTTACAAGGTGAATGTCTTAGATGCATGGTTAGTGAGCCATGTGTTATTATGAAATATACTTAAGTCTATATAATGTGCATTTATAATGCAATAAGTATAGAAATGTGAAAGTTTATGACATACATACGATTCACAAGAAAGACACAAAGTTTATGTCATGTAGTAGGTATAATGTTATACATGTGCATTAAGGTAAAAGCATGATATACATGTTGTATATATAAACAAGAAAGATATAAAATAAGAAGGATGCAATATAATGTTACAAAAGGATATAAGTTAGGGTCTACAAGGACAAACACAAGTAATAAGCCTTCCAACCTTACTACTCCAACACACATGGTTGTAGCAACTCATCCTAGGTAAGGTTACATAAGCATTATTGAGGGATGCATAGGTTTGATTATAGGCTTGATTAAGGCTCTTGTATTTAAAGCATATGCAAGAGTAATGGCCTATAACATTTAAGTCTTTTTTATGGTGAAATTAGGTTGGGACCATTCCAAATGAAAGGCATAATAGGCTTGATCCCTTACAAATAAAGTTACATGTGATAGGCCCACATAGTAATCATAATGCAATCACAAACTCTTAGGGTCATACAACCTAAGGGAAGTTGCTAGGCTTAACTATATGGGCTCATGGTTTGGTAAAAAAGGCTTATGGCTCCCACAAATGGAAGTCCCTCTTAACAAATCTTTCAAATGAAGGATAATAGTGATCATTTAGTTCACCTTTTTATATACCCAAAGGCATAAATCTTGTAAGTAATAGATATACTAGCAATCTCCCATTTTTAAATGAAAAATAGGTTCATGGTTTGCAACACCATTAGGGCAAAATGGGACAAAATTTATATGGAGTGCAATACATAAGACTAATAAAAATTAGATTATTAAATGGCATACTATTCAGCCACTTTCAGTTTTAAATTCTTAATCCCCAGTGGAGTTGCCACTATAGAATTATTATATTTTATTGGGTACGAAAGCGGTTGTGTTTGGAGTTGCCACTTGGCTCTACACTAGGACCATTGATCTTTTGCCCAGAAAGGGTTAGAAATCAGATCTTATTTATGCCCCAATATTATGCCTTCTATTATATTGTAACATTTATCAATCAAGTATCAAGCAAGCACACATTTATTTAAAATGTTTATATCGTCTTTCACTTAGAGAAAGTAAATTGTGGTATTTAAAAAGCATAAGTATTTATTGTACATCTAAAAATCGGGTTATTCATTAGTTGTTATTTAACTTGACAATTACATGTAATTCTATAGGAATTGGCAATAATTTCCCAACTCCTATCTCTAAGAGATTGACCTTTGTTAAAATGCATTTTTATGTGACTTTTATTAAGAAAAACTCAAAATCATTTTGTTAGGAAAACACATATTAATTAGGTAGAAAATTATTTGATGTGATATTAGGCTTTATGTGTGTAAAACAAGTTATTAAACTACATATTACTACCCAAAATAAGCAAAGGATATAAAAGGTACAAAACCAAAGGAAATAATACAAAACACTTAATTAGTCTCATTTGTACATCTTTAAGTTCATGTGGACCTAATACAGCTCCAATCGGCATCCATGCAGACTACAGCTTGTAAGGGCCATTATGTTTGTCCGAACCTCTACTCTACTTGGATACAACTCAAAGGAAAAGGTCAATGATACCAAATAGGGATTCATAAGGACTTATAAATAATGAGCATACAATTATTTATGTAACATAAACGTAGATGAATCAAGGTACATGTCTAAGCATAATCATTGGAAAGCTATAGATTTATTATAAAAAAACATATAAATCGACACATGCAATCACAAGGACTAGGGAATGCAAACAAATATCCATATGGACTATATTCCTCGTATGAGGGAGTCTGTGTGACTTATAGAATGGAGTAAACATTTTTTAAGCATGTATCCATGCAAATTATGTTCCTCATAAGAGGGAGTCCATGCAGACTTTATGATAGAACAAACAAAATCAAGACAAGATCATCCATACAGACTATGTTCTTTATAAGAGGGAGTTTGTGCAGACTGTACAACAATTTCAGCATGCCAACAAGATACGTATCATTAAATGGAATAACTATATGACATGATAACATTATACAAATATATCAATATGGCAAATAAGATACATTAAAACATGATACATAAGATAAATAGAATAATGTTATTAAACATAAGTCCATACAGATAATAGATCTAGCATATATTAATAAAGTAAGTTCATGTAGAAAAAAACATGTTTCATGGTAGGTCCGTATGATTGAGACAAAGATAATATATTAGCTACAACATAGAAACAGTCAATGGTACATTATAAAATGACTTAAAATGATGACCTACTCCTATGATCAAGGTGGGGCTACATGGAATTGCCTTATTTGTGATCAATCCTTGGAGATCGTAGGTCCAAGAAAATAGGAAGGACATAAATGGTAAGAGGCCTTAGATCTTACCTTACGAATGAGCTCTCAATTAACAACACAAAATGTAGGGTTTTAGAAGAATTAATAATTTTATGTGTGGGTTGATAGGACTAGCAGTGCGAATCCTAGTTAGAGTTCTCTCTTGAATGCTCGAATTATGGGATTTAGCTCTTAAGGATTGCCTCCTCTTCTCTTCCTCCTAAGAGGGGTGTTTATAGGCTTATGGATGAGTCTCCAGTCCAAAGAGGAATTAAAGTCCTTTTAGGACTAGGAAACATATTTTGAATAGGAAGCTCGCGTTTCTGGAAGCTTTTCACATTAGCAAGTCTATATGGACTTAGACCGCGAGTCCATACACACTTAGGTTATAGGCTCTCCCACCAATCTATGGGCTTTAGGCAAGGTCATAGGCTAGGTTTGTTTTAGTTCGTGTAGACATGGGCTTTAGCTTTTCTATGCAGATTATGGGCTTTGGGCTCAATTGATCTAAGCTAGCTATGGTGCAGACCTCATAACATCATGTCTAGGTGGACTTATGCCATGTTAGTCCGTGTGGACTTAATTTTCATGTTGCTTGCCTTGTTGCTTGACCCTGTCTCTAGTTATCATCATAGGGCAAACTCCAGTTATCTATAGTAAGCAAAGTATCATGGCTAAGTGAAAATATTTTAGGCAATAAAATGTTTGAGTCATATTATATTCCTATATGAGATGTTGCACCAACATGTAATACCATAATATGTTTTATGATGGGAATTGTGCATAATACATCTTAAATGAGCTTATGAAACTAGGGAATGAATATGACAAGTTTTTATGATATAATGGAATAAATGACACTTGTAAGAGTGAATGGAAAGCGGTTTATGTGTGATGTGTGTGTATATATTTATATGGCCTTAAGATTGGTAAATTGCATGATATAATGTGTCAAAATGGGAAATAAGGCTTATACCATAATTTTTCTTAGTTAGTCATTTGTTGACTAAACCAAAGTAAATAAAAGATATTATAAACTCAAATAAGAAGGTGGAATTAAAATTTTATTGATAATAGCCCATATGAGAAATAACTTAGTATGGATAGGTTGATCAGTTAACTAGTGAATTTTATAGCAGCAGCCAGGGCACCTCCATGTGTTAATGCATTTTATGCATGAGTCCACTAAATGTCCGACCCATAAACTTTTATATTTTGATCTTTGGATCCATATGGGTGCAACCATCACTAAGGTCCAATAGGGCCATTGCATATACCCCATGCTAATACAGCAGCTAGTAAAGTGCAGGTGGGCAATTGTATTCTCATATTGGTGTAATAGCTATAAGGTCTATAATGAGGGCCACTGCACACCATGTTCCTATTATCGAGAGGATAATTATATTACTCTAAAATGTGCATGATTAAATAGGTCTAATGAAATTTAATTACTTAATACATTATAATGTTAAAATTTCATCATCTTATGTATAATTTATGATATTAGATGAGGGTTGAGTTTGTTTATGCTATGTAAATGTATATATACATGCTTTGACTAATGTAACATATAAAGTAATAATGTGAAAGTTTACATTCAATTATATTATGTATGATGTAATAAAGGCATAAATGTACAAGTTAACAAGATTACACCATTAAGCTATTGCTTAGCACATCGTTAGTTTTGTGATAAATAGGTAAAGAGATAAGATGAGCACAAGCCTTGGGACTTTAAGTGTATTGAGAAAAGACTATTTCTTTTTGTATTATTTTTTGTTTTTGTTTTTACAATTTTGTGATTTATAGGTTAAACAAACAAGTAATGTATATAAAGGGAAATAGGCCTAAATAATATTTGAAGTAATCTTTTTGAACTTTATAGTCTATAAAGCCTCTTAAAACTGATTTTAATTTATTGTGTTGCATGATATCTATTCGTGAGGTTGAGATTGATTGATTGTGTTAATATATGCTATTAGAGTGATCAAAGGATCATAGAAGTGAGGAAAATAATTTATAGATTGTTTGATTTGTAGGTGACAATTCATTTTCAAGAAACTGTCTTGTAACAGTAGTTCTGTTGCCAAATTTTTGATAAGAAATTTCCTGAAAGCGAATGTAACAATGTTTCAAAAAAATTTTGGTAACCCATATTTCTTTAAGTATAACATGTGATAAAATGTGTTTTAAACATAATAATGATTTTGGATAAAGGTTGCTAACTTTACATAATGCATTTGTGTGCAAAATCCTTAGTTGGCTCAGCAACAGGCTGATGACCGGCCTAGGTAAAGTGTGTCATATACCTCTTTCACTCTCAACTGATAATACCCTGATCTCATATCAATCTTAGAGAAGACATCTTGTAACACCCCCTGTACATTTACTAAGAAAATAAGCAAAGCGTGCTACTTCCCATAAGGTCACCCATTCTTGAATTTTCCTAAGGGCCTTTCATTTAACTTTTACTTGGATTTTTCCTATTCAGTCTAGAAATTTCCTATACTAGTTCCAGTGATCTAAGGTAAACCTATCAGGCATATGACACTCGCACGCCTGACTTTACAGTCAAATTATTGGCCTAGGCTGCTAGTATAGTGAAGAACTCATTCCTCAAAATTATAGGTTACTGTGCTTGCTAACCACATCTCATAACACCCAATTACCAATAATAACATACACGAGTGCCTCTAACTACCAAACAACATAATCCAATTAGATAATATCATACCTAGACAATCTCAACTACACTACTGATTATCTGCATTGTATCTTCCCAAATCTATCACATGCATATTGAACACTCGATACACTGAGTATGCACTCAGTGGTGAATTTAACCAAATATACCATGTATCCTATCACATGCTAGCACACAAGGACTTATTAATAACATCTATTTAATATTTCCTAATGTTTCTACTTAGGCTGTCAGTTATGATTATCTGTTAATTGAATCATATCAATATTCCTCCAATTTATGTGTTCTTACTAGGTTTAAGTTACATAGCTAGTATTATTTAATCCTTTATTCGTTACTCTTTTCCAATCATTCTATGTCCTTCAACTCTATCGATTATGTTTATATAACTTACTACTTGCTTTACTTTCGTTAAACGATTTACCTCTATAACTTATTTCCTCAAGCCTATTTTTCCTCCTAATTCACCATTTTATCTATCCTTTTACTTTCTTTAAAAGTCTTACTAAAATTACATAGGCTTATATCATTTCTTTCTAGATAGGTTATCTGTTATTCTTAAGGTATTACGCATAGTTTATCTCATTCACAATAATTTAACATCTAGTTCTTTTTAATATCTTTTAAGTCCATTCAAGTTCTTTACTTAATCCCTTCATAACCCTACGGTTTTGGAAAAACTCCTAACCACTGGATAACGAGAATCATAATATGCAGTGGCCCTCATTTTGGACCTCGACTGCTTCACCAACCTAGTCCGAAAATCGGATAAAAAGATAAAGCTATACAGTGGCCCATATTATGGACCTCGGTGTCTGTATACACCCTTCGCTTGGATAGCATGGATCAATTCCAAAAAACCTCCTAATACCGGAAGGGGATAGTAGGGATCAACCCTTGGGACCTTCCAATATCCTAATACAATCAACACTAGCAAGGTGTCAAGTGGATAGTAGGGATCAGCCCTATGGGACCTCTTAATATCCATAAATGGGTAACAGGGATCACCCTTAAGCCTTCCAATACTCTGAGCATGCAGGCTCAAATTAATACTCGATGGCTACATTTGCCATACACAGGCTAAAATCTATATAGACTCAGCCTCTAGCAGTTGCTAATCCCTAGTTGACTGGTCAACCTATCTAGTGTATAAGTAACCATCAATCCCAAGATTCCCTTTCCATTATCTTTCATAACCATTATATCCAAAGTCTCATTATATTTATATGAATTCATAGCTTTGATTAATTAACTTATTTTATTTATCACTCAGATATCTATTAACATCGTTCTAGTCTTATTAATTTACCATGACCTCAATTCAAATTCCATTCTTTCCATTAGTATCATTTGATTGTCTTTTATCACTTTTTCTGCAAACTTATGTTCTATTTCCTTCACTTCCATGTTTCCCAAAATATTATATTTTAAGGCTCTTGTATTACTTTATCCATGCAATATATAATGGTAATTGGTTCCCAAGTTTAATAATTTATTCTCATTATTACTATATTTATAATAACAGTCATTCTCTGTACTGTTGGATAATTTGCTCAATATACCTTGTGTAATTCTTTATCAGGATTACACCACACCTATGTCTTTTGGACCTCCACTAATTTCAACCTCTGTCTATATTTCACAGTACACAAAACATCCACGTATTAATTTCCTTAAACTCTGTACATACATTTTTTATGCTTTAATCATTTCTTATCTGATCTTATAATTTATTCATTCAGCTCTTTAGTAATTTATTACCACTTTGACCCATTTTGGTTTAGATAGACTCAACCAATTGCCTTTTTAGTTTACCATATATTTATTCTACTTATGTTGATATTAATTTATTTCATGCGGTCATATTTTTCAAACAGTTATAGGTCATCAAAATTTCTTAGACAGTTACAAGTCCTATTTACGTAACAATCACTATTCCTTTGGTAACTTTTTCACACCGATCTTTTAATTCACTTTATATTCCTTCCCTACCAATTCATTATATCCCCATATAATTTATCCTATCCCTACACAATTTATCCTATCAACATTACATAAATTAAAGCATAAAATTTCCCCCTATTTCAATCTTTAAAATCTTAAACACCTTTCTTAATTAAATCTTTATTCTTTCCTCTAATATTTACTACTACCCTTGTGACATACCATGTCTTTACACATCTATCTCACATACCTCATTCATACCATCTATTTCGCTAATTCCTCCCATTAATCATACTATCTCTTATCCCTCCCATGTATCTCACATGTCATACATCATAATACCACCCTAATCTTACATGCCATAATGTCGTACATACATACTCATACCATGGCATACGTGACATATACCTAGCCATGCATGCAATGCATACCTACCAATCTTTTCCACATTCAATTCACATCTATGGCATTTTATCTCCTCAAATTACATCTCCTAACATACATTTCACATGCACACACCCATGCACACATAACTTTTATACATGTATCCAACTTAAATTCCATATTTTTCTTAACATATATGATGTGTTTTAGTTAAATTCACTTACAGTGGCCTCTTTATCATGTCAAAGCTGCTTCAAAACCCTTGAATCCACCTTCCTCCACCTTGAACCACTATATCCAAAACTTTTATAATGGTTTCAACATTTGAAAATTCCTACAAAATTATACACAACACCAAACTGAAATCTCTTTTCATGGATGACATCTACACCTCAAACACTCCCTAAGAAAAATAAGAAACCATGAAAAGAAACACTTACACATCAAAAGGGCTTTATTCATCAAGTGCTTCAAACTCAATTTTGAGACATCTTTTTCCCATTCTATCATTTGGAATAGCTTCAAAGAGTCATGGAGGTTCAAAACCATATAAATTTTGTGAATTTTTGGCATGGGAGGAGAGAGAGAAAGAGCAAAAATAGAGGATCCCATGGTGGTAAATGGTGTCGGCCATTTTAGGGAGAGAGCAAAAAATGACTTCTTTTCCTTTCCATCCTTCCTTACACATGTCCCCTTAAGTCCTTAAGCAAGATAGAGGGCCACAATCGCGCCATATGTCTATCGGACGGCCCAAATTAATCCTATTTTGCTTTAAATTTTGAAAATTCAAAATAATTTCCATAGACCTTTAAAAATCATAATTCTATTCCCAAAAATCCTTGATTAAATTCATTAAAGGTCTTACAAAATTTCAGCTCGAAACTCCTTCGGGAGCTAAGGTTACTATTCACATAATGTCATTTTAACATTTAAAAATTTATAAAATATTCTCTGGAGCTCCAAAAATATTCATTTTAGTTTTAAAAATCCTCGCATAGTGTCATTAAGGTCCGCATAAAATTTCAAGTCAAAATTCAATAGTGGACTTTTTGACACTATTCACTCGTCAGAATAAAATATTCAAAAAAAATATTAAACAACCTCAGAAAATTAAAATTCCTTCTCCATCATACTCATTGGAATTTTTGAAGTTTGGGGTATGTGTAGACACTGGGTCTCTAGGGTTCCTAGGTTCTGTTTGCCTAATGTTGATGAAAAGGACAAAAATCCCAAAAATGGATTTTTTATATCCAAACTGAAGATCTCAAAACCTTTTCTAAAAAAATGTTGAAAACAACCATTTTCTAAGAGAAAATGGCTGTTTTGAGCCTAAAACAACCGTTTTAATTGTTTTGGCCCAAAATGGGCCATCTTGCATGCGGGGCGCCCGTAAATGGCCAAAACGGCCGTTTTAGCTTCAAAAAGGCCATTTGGCCCAAAATGGGCATTCTCGCGCGTGAAATGGTCATTTGGGCTTAGAACGGCCAAAACAACTATTTTGGTCATTTTTGCCCAAAATGGGCATTTAGCCTCTGGAAATAGCCGTTATTTGTGCTGAAAATGGCCATTTTCAAGGAAAAACGCCTATTTTGTGCCTCGGGGGTCATGCATAAAAATCAATTGGGTCATTTTATGCCAAGGTTGGTCAATTTGAGGAGAGAGAAACTGCACAAAAGACACAAAAATACTCTTCCAACTCCATTTTTTGGAAATTTTCAAAAATTCAAGCTTCATTTTCAATTCGATTCGAGATCTTTTTGAAGGCTAATATACCGATATGTTGATGGACCTATTTTTTTATTATTTTTCAATTTTTTCTTTATCCATTTTATCCATCTACTAGTTACATACGATAAATTATTTATGCCATATTTTTTTTTGTAGTTGTGAGAATGCTTATTTTTCTTTAATTTCTATCCATCCTTTTATTTTTTCTTTGCATATAAAAACGTTATTTTTGTTGCCTAGGATGATTTTATTTTTTATTCTTGCATTATCCATCTACTAGTTAGGTGTGATAATTTATTTGTGCAATATTTTGTATTTTTGTGATTGTCTATTTTTATTTGATTTCTGTCTATCTTTTTATTTTTACTTCACATCTAAAAATACTATTTTGTCATTTTGGTTGATTTTATCTTTCTTTTCATATTATCCATTTACTGATTAGATATGATAATTTATTTGTGTAATATTTTATATTTTTGTGACTGTTTATTTTCATTTAATTTCTATCCGTTTTTCTATTTTTCATTCACATACTAATATATTATTTCTATTGTTGTGATGCGAGTTACTTGATTATTTGGGGTTGATTGTTGTTATTATTGCCTATTGTTTATTAGATTGTATTTTAGGCATCCCAAAATGTAATTTTCATTTTTATTCGGTTAGATTGTATTTTAGGTAATTGCTTAGTATTTTATTTGTTGTTTTTTGTTCGAATTATTTCCCTGTATATTCTGTGAATGCTGTAATAATTAGGAAAATGATTTTTC
The DNA here is from genome assembly GCA_948208565.1 of Hura crepitans. Classification (NCBI taxonomy): domain Eukaryota; kingdom Viridiplantae; phylum Streptophyta; class Magnoliopsida; order Malpighiales; family Euphorbiaceae; genus Hura; species Hura crepitans. The sequence continues at coordinate 7,122 of CANXYI011904216.1, read as the reverse complement.
ACGTGATCGAAAAAATAACCAAAATATTTTTATTTAATTAATTGGTGTTTTATTAATAATGGGTTTTGATTTTTCTTAATAAAAGTCATAATAAAAATTATTTCCTAAAAATTAACATGTGAGAACCAAAGTTCTCAAATTAAATCCATTACTCGATTCATGTATGATACATCTAATTTCAATCCCCAAATATTCCATGAATGTCAAATTTGGTAGAAAAATGGTTTTACACGTTAAAAAGAAATAATAGTCAAAATCATATTTTTACCCAATAAATTGGCATTTTATTAATAAAATAAATTCCTATTCTTTCTTAATAAAATTTGCAACAATAACATTTATTTTCCAAATTGACATTTGAGAACCAAAGTTCTTAAACTATTCTTCCAAATAAAAATCATCATAATAAAATTCATTTTTCCAAATTAGCATATGAGAACCAAAGTTCTCAAACTCATCATTCGATTTTAATAAAAAGTCGCTACAATAAAAATCCATTTTCTAAAATTGGCATACAAGAATGAAAGTTCTTGAAACAATCAATCGCTTGATTTCATGTATGTTATTTCGATTCTAAGTGCCTATTTATTTTTTTGTAAATATATTCTATAACTTCTTTTATGTGAATGTGTGATTTACTTTAATTGCAAGACATCGCTTGAGAAAAGGAATAGTATCACAAATTAAAAATGAATTTTCGTATTAATTTGAGGTATAAATAAGAGTAGGGTTTCGAATTGCTCTGGTTTTGGCCCTATAAGGTATTTTTTGACTTTGTTGGGTGGCAACTCCCACATTATGGTGCCCAACTCGCACCTTCTAGGCTAATAAAAAAGGAGTAGCCTTAGATTCCTTTAGCTTTCTTCTCGTCTTTTGAGACTCGATGAGTAAGGCTTAAGTTGAGTTTTAGGTTGCTTCGGTTTGATTAGTCCTAGAAAAACAAAAGGGATACGAACAATGGTAACTCCATCAGGGACACCATGAAAGCATACTCTGAAAGTACCTCAAATTAATATAAAACTTCATATTTTGAATTTATGATTGCATTACATGCTAGAGCTTTAGAATAAGCTAGGCGTCCTTTTATACCCTAATGTCATTTCGAAGCATGAACCCAATTTTATTCAAATTGGAAGATTGTTAAAGGTGGCATCAAATCTAAGCCTCGTGCCCATAAGGTATATGAAATAGTGCACTGATTAGTTGTATGCTAATGATGAGATAGACCTATCGTAGAGGGACTATGCTTAGATGACTATAACTGGCATGACCAAACCATTAACCTATGTATTGACCAATAGCAATTTCCCCTAAGCACCTTGGTTAATGATGCATTGTATGCTATGTAGGCTGATATACATGAAATATGACTTAATCATCTCGAAATGCAGTCGAACCCATTGGGCTTTTTCTAACTTGAATGGGCTAGACCTTACATTTTGACTTGATTAAACATATCTAATATATATGGGCCAAATATTCTGCATGTGCTTTTTTATGAGAGAGAAATAATGTTTGGCTACTTGTCATTCATTATTTAAACCTATTAGGGCCTTAATGTCCCATAGGTAAACCCTCCTAAGAAAGAGCACAAGGCTTTATATGTGGGATGAAATAAGGTTAGAAGGCTCTTGCTTATGATTGTTGTTGTACACATTGACATGTATAAGCATTTCATGCATTCATGTGCATTCTCATTCCATCACATCTAACCCTTTGTCTTGCAGCCATCATAAATCCTCGAGCTGCTTGGGTATGAAGGACAGAGAGTCGGATAGTTAGATAAGAATTCACATCTACCACTTACAACCTAACAAGTATGGCAGGCTATGATGAAAGCAGTTCTTTGGCTTTGAATTTTAAGAATAGGATGGATCAAAAATTTGAAGAGTTTGAGAAGAGAATGATGGATATGGTTTTTAGAGCAATTACTAAGATAGTTCCCACTATTGGGTCACTACTATGTGCTAAAAATGAAGCAGTTACTCTTACTGGAAAAACAGTTGCCACTTCAATAGGAATCGGTATAGGGAAGCAAGCCACAGGTGTTGGGAGTAAAGACAAGAAGCTCAGTACTTTAACCTAGTGTATGATTTTTGTGAAGACTTAATTGCTTTTTGGAAGTTTGAGGATACTGCAATGAAGAAGTTGGAAGAGAAGATGGAAGCAATGGCTAGGCTTATTTCTAAAGGTAAAGGGATAGATCATGAGGAACTATCCTTAGAATCTGAGGAGATTTTACCTTCTAAGTTCAAAATGCTAGAATTACCCAAGTGTGATGGGACTTTAGATCTAAGAGCTCACATTAAGCAATATGCCACGGTTATGAGAGGCATTGAGCTTAGTACTAAACAAAAGGTAGCCTATTTTAGTTTGACGTTACAAGGAAGGGTGAATGATTGGTATCATGGGTTAGACAGGAAGGTGAAGGAAGACTAGAGCAAGATCATGGAGGCTTTTATCAATCAATATAACTGTAGCACTCATATAGAGGTCACTATGAAATACCTTAAGTTGCTTAGGCAAAAATCTAATGAGACTTTATCGAGTACCTATTGAGGTAGAGGTCTTGAGTGCTAGAGATGAGGAAAAAGCTAAAAACATCTAATTAGATCCACATGTTCATTAAGAATGCTAATCCTTATTTGAAAGATGGCTTAAATGCCAAAGGGTTGAAGGATTAGGAATCATAAAAAGACATAGCCATATATATAAAAGAGGAACATAATAAACAGAAGAAGAGTTTAAGAGGGTTTGGTAACTAGAGGAATCAAGGAGCTAGGAATGTAAGTAAAGTTAGTTTTGGACAAGGAGCTAATTTTGGACAAACTACTGAGGTATTTTCTATTGCAAGGCATTATTCAAATTTGGGCAAGCCACTATCTTAGTGTTTGAAGTGGTTTTAAAAAGAGGGAAAGCTCCAACCTTTGCCTTCTAAACTTGCTAAAAGTGAGGGCCAGTCTTATCATATAGTAGATCTATACTATCAATATCATTAGCACACTGAGAGATATGATTTAGGATTTGATTGATTCAAGGTAGATACCTGATCTAGAACAGAGGCAAAAAAGCTAAGGTATACAAGAGTTCCTCCTCTAGTTAATATGGTAAACTTGAGTCTCCCAGAATGGCATGTACTCTAAGATTTGTATGGGAATGATTATTTGGCTATGAGAAAAAGTGCTGAGGTGAATCAAAGTTCAGTATGTATGATAGACATATGGGCTACAAATAGTAAGAGTGAGTTAGAAGATCAAGCTCAAGATTTGTGGGTAGATTCTAATCCATAATAGAAATTAAATGAGGAAGCAGAAACCAAAGCAATGACCCAAAGTGGTCAAATAGTGCCAGAAGTAGAGAGGGAGCCAATTCCTCTAATAGTGGAGAATGAAGAAGATGTTGCAACAAAATAATTAAAGAAGACTCCCGTATAGATCTCAATTTGGGATCTGTTGCAACAATCTACCTCTCATCGATAAAAAGTGGTCGAAGCTTTATGTGCGACAATTGTTTCAACTACCATATCACCATCCGAGCTAGTGGCAATGGTAAAAGGAGAGGAGGAAGTAAGAGTTAGGTTTTCTAATACAGATTTACCACTCAAAGGGCATCATCATAACCATTCATTGTATATCAAAGAAGAAGTGAATAACAAACACACGGCCTGTGTGATGGTAGATGATGGGTCGTCGATTAATGTGTGCCCACTTAAGGTTGTACCAGCTTATAGAATTAAAGATTCTATGGTCTCTTAGTCCAAGCTAACCATTATGGCCTATGACAACATAAATCGACAAATATATGGAGCTTTTAAGGTCAAAGTTAAAGCGGGGGTAATTGTATATGATGTAGAGTTTATAGTGCTCAATATTCCTGTAAACTTCTCTCTATTTTGGGAAGGCCGTGGTTCCATAAGCTGGGACGAGTGTTGTTGATGGTGTATCAGATGATAAAGATCCCCTACAATAGTGAGATAGTGATAATCAGGGCTGCGAGGGAGAATCAGGTGTTAATGCTTGAAATAGCTAATTCAATGGTTTCCACATTACCAGAATCTTTTTAGAGGAAAAGGAAAACCTTAAAGTGGTAAACATGATTGAAAAGTTGAACTATCTGCCTGGAGTAGGATTAGGACATGCTTCGGAGGGTCCAATTTTAGTCATTCAGCCTCAAAGATAGAAGGATCGAAAGGGATTGGGATACACAGTAGAGATGTCAGAATTGAAGAAGATAAGAAAAGATATCCCTCTCTTAGAAGAGAGTTTTGTTCGGGCTGAAAGGAATGTTAGTTACTATGGAGAGTCCGAGCCGGCTATCATTGAGGGATATATTATTCTAGGATTTGAGATCTTTAGAGATGTATTCGATTGGGCTACAAATAAAGTGAAAGTTGTTTCAGATTTTTGGGATGAGAAAAATTATGATCAACTAGAAATCGAACGTGAAGAAGAGATCCTGATCGACTCTATGTTCCAAGATAAAGGGAAGAAGAAGATGTAAGAAGAAAGCCTACTTGAAAGTTCTTTTAATAATTTATATATACCTAAACATTTTGATGATGATGTTCCTATTTCTTTTGTTAATAATATGAACAATTTTGCTTATTTTTGTGATGTTTACATCCTGCATAAAGATATCATGACTCACATAACATGTTTGATATTAATTTAATCTATACTACCTCGTTTAATCTCAGTACTGATGAAAATCCAAAAGAGATCTTAATTGCATCTGATGTAACACCTGAAGAGAGGAATAAATTTGAGAGAATGTTAAAAAAAATATGAAAAAGTCTTTGCCTGGACCTATGAAGACATGTTAGGGGTGGATCAAGAAGTGGCTGAACATACCATCCATACATACCTGAAAGCAAAACTACAGAGGAAGAGACTAAAATGGGTAGAAAAGATAAAAAAAGAAGTACACAAGCAAGTTGAGGGCAAGTTTCTGGAAAAAGTTCAATATCTAACATGGTTAGCTAATGTGGTTCCAGTTGTTAAGAAGGATGGTAAGGTTTGAATGTGTATAGACTACAGAGATCTGATTAAAGCCTACCTAAAAGATGACTTCCCATTGCTTTATATAAATGTGTTGATTGACAGTGCATCGATGTGTAAAATGTATAGTTTTATGGATGGGTATGCTAGCTACAATCAAATTCTAAATAGAATAGTTGACAAGATAAAGACTGCCTTCATCATAGAACAGGGGACCTTCTATTACAAAGTTATGCCTTTCAAGTTGAAAAATGCTGGGGCTACATACCAGAGGATGGCCACAAAGATTCTTGATGATCTGATTCATAAGGAAGTAGAAGTGTACGTCGATGACATGATGATCAAATCCTTTACAAAAGAAGGGCATTTTGAGGCCTTGGAGAAATTCTTCAAAAAGATAGATAAGTACAATCTTTATTTGAACTCAAAAAAGTGTTTCTTTAGTGTGACTTCAAAAAAGCTCCTAGGACATATTGTAAGTCAAAGAGGAATCGAGGTGGACCTTGATAAAGTCAAAGGAATATGGGAAATGCCAGTGCCAAAGAAAGAAAAAGAAATAGGGGGATTTCTAGGTTAAATACAAGACATTAGTAGGTTTATAGCTTAGCTCACCACTATATGTGAGCCTATCTTCAAACTTCTCAGAAAGAACCAGCCAACTAAGTGGAATGAGGACTACTAGAAAGCTTTTGACACAATTAGGGAGTATCTGCTAAACCCATCAGTTTTACAACTGCTAAGGCATAAGAAACTGTTGATCCTTTATTTGTCTATTAAAGAAAGTTCAGTGGGGGCTATGATAGCATAGAAAGATGAGATGGGCATTGAATTTGTAATTTACTACATAAGTAACAAATTTCTCCCTTACGAGCTCAAGTACGTAGAGGTGGAAAAGATTTGTTTAGTAATAGTGTGGGCCTCAAAGAAACTGAGACACTACTTCCAGTCGTATATCGTATAGGCTATGTTTAAACAAAACCTATTGAGGTATCTCTAGATAGCACCATCTTTGGTAGGTAGAATGAGTTGATGGCTTCTCTTGCTTCAAGAATTTGATATTCAGTACGTAGTGAGAAAAACCATAAAAGGGTGAGCAATCACAAAGTTCTTGGCTGATCATTTGTAAGAAGGTGAGCAATTGGAGCTTGAATTCCCAGATGAAAACTTGAACCCAATTATGGTTTAGGGATGACAAATGTACTTTAATAGAGCAGTAAACAACAAAGGGGCAAGAGAAAGAGTGATTTTAAAAACCCCTGAAGGAGAAAAGCTACTGTTAGCTAAGAAACTGAGATACAAAGTCACCAATAACATGGCAGAATACAAAGTCTGTATATTCAGACTCGAAGCATTATTATCTCTTGGTGCTAAAAGAGTTGAGGTGTTCAAAGATTCATCACTGGTAGTGTATCAAGCTAATGAAGAGTGGACCATTCATAAGGAAAGATTGATGCCTTACACAGAATACCTAAAGTCAATTAGTGGAAAATTTGAAATATGCACTTTCTATCATATTCTAAGGGTGCAAATCAGCTAGCAGACGTATTGGCTACCTTGGTTTCCATGTGGGATAATCCAAAAGCGATAATCATGAAACTAGTTATCATTTCTAGTTCTAAAAGGCCTCATTACGAGACAGAGCAGATAATGGAAATAGAGTAAGGAAACGATAAACCATGGTTTTAAGACATCCAAAATTACTTAAAAAGTGGAAACTTCCCCGAAGAAGCCACGGATAAAGATAAAAAGGTATTGAGAAAGTTTTTAACTTAGTTCATTAACATAGATAGGGTCCTGTACAAAAGGCAAATGAATGATCTTTAACTTCATTGCTTAGAGGAACAGGAGGTAGGAAAAGTCATGGAGGAGATACATATAGGGTTATGTGGTACACATATGAATGGTTTAGAGTTAGTCAAAAAAATCATGTGCCAAGGATTCTTTTGGCTTACTATAGATCATGATTGGTCAAAATATGTGCAAAGATGCCATAAGTGCTAGTAGTATAGAGATTTAAAACACGTGCCAATATTTAAACTTCACAGCTTATCGTCTTTTTGGCCATTTGCTGCATGGGGGATAAACATAGTGTGAGAGATACATTCGACAGCTTCAAACGGGCATT
>CANXYI011904181.1:0-10719 GCA_948208565.1 Hura crepitans | reverse complement strand
GGTGTTTGGAATTGAAATACCATACAAGAAATCAGGCAATTGATTATCTTGAGAACTTTGGTTCTCGCATGCCAATTTTGGAAATTAGATTTTATTGTAGTGATTTTTATTGAAATCGAGTGATTTGTTTGAGAACTTTGGTTCTTGTATGCTAATTTGGAAAAATAGATTTTATTGTGGTGACTTTTATTTGCAAGATTGGTTTTGAGAACTTTGGTTCTCATATGTCAATTTTAGAAAATGGATGTTATGGTTGTAACCTTTATTAAGAAGGAATCAGAATTTATCTTATTAGCAAAACACTAATTTATTAGGTAAAAATATGAATTTTGATTATTTTTTCTTTTTAATATGTAAAATCATTTCTCTACCAAATTTGACGTTCAAGGAATAATTTGAAATTGAAATTGGAAGTACTATACATAAAATTAGGTGATGAATTTAGTTTGAGAACTTTAGTTCTCACATGTCTATTTTAGGAAAATTATTTTTCTTTATTGTGACTTTTATTAAGAAAAATCAAAACCTATTTTATTAATAAAACACCAATTAATTAAATTAAAATATTTTGGTTATTTTTTCAATCGTATGAAAAATCATTTTTCTAATTATTACAACATTCACGGAATATACAAGAGATAATTTGACAATAAAAATATAATACATGGCAATTGTCTAAAATACATCCTAACCGAATAAATAATAAAAATAAAATTACATTTTGGGACACCTAAAATACAATCTAACTAAGAATATGTGATAAAACAGAAATCAGCAAAAAAAAAAAACCCCCACCAAACACAAGATAAAATAGACAGTAGAAAATAATGGGTCGTTAAAAGATTACTTCACCGAGATTTTATGAGGTGGCCAAAAATATAACAATAAGATCCCAAATAATCAAATAACTTACATCACAATAACAAAAATAAGATATTCATATGTGAAGCAAAAATAAACAGATAGATAGAAATAAAATAGAAATGAACAGTTACAAAAATATAAAAAAAATATTGCACAAATAAATTATCACATATAACTGGTATATGGATAAAACAGAAAGAAAAATGAAAATAGTAGAGAAATAGGCCAATTGACACACCAAGTATATTTGCCTTCAGAAAAGATCTCGACTAGATTAGAGAACTGTGCTTGAATCTTTAAAAAAATCCCAAAAATGGTGTTAAAATAGTTTTTTTTGCCTTTTTTGGTGTGTTTTCTCTCTCTAGAAATTTTCTCTCTCTTTAAAATGACCAACCTTGCCAAAGAAAGACCCATTTGGCTTTTATACACATTTCTCGAGGCTGAAAAACGGTCGCTTTTAGCTCAAAACGGCCGTTTTGGCCATTCTGAGCCTAAAACTGCTGTCTCCTTCGTGGGCCTAGAATGGCCATTTCCTTTTTCAAAAATGGCCTATTTTGGGTCAAAACAATCCAAATGGTTGTTTTAACCCTCAAAACAGCCATTCACTTCGTGGAAATGGTCCGTTCTTCCCAAAACGGCCGTTTTCTCTTAAAAAACAGCCATTTTGACATTTTTTAGGAAAATTTTGAGATCTTCAATTCGGACATAAAAAAACCCCTCTTATTAGGATTTTTGCCCTTTTCATCATCATTAGGCAAACCGAACCTAGGAGCCCTAGAGACCTGGTGTCTACAACCTGATTAGAGATGTAGAGGAGAAAGTTAAGGTTATCATAGGAAAGTTGAAAGCTACAACTGATAGATAAAAGTCCTATGCTAACCTTAAATAGAGGGACATTGAATATGCAGTAGGTGAAAATGTGTTTTTGAAGGTATCTCTATGGAAGAAAGTACTCAGATTTGGTAAAAAGGGGAAATTGAGTCCATGATTTATTGGGCCATATGAAATTATAGAAAGAGCAGGACCACTAGCATATAGACTAGCCTTACCACTTAAGTTGCAATAAATTCATGATGTGTTTCACATTTCAATGTTTAGAAGGTACCAATCAGATCTTTCCCATGTTATCCTAATGAAAAATATTAATGTATAGCTAGATCTAAGCTATAATGAAGAACCAGTATAGATCCTGGCTCAAGAAGTGAAGCAGCTGAGAAATAAAACTATTCCACTAGTCAATGTACTCTAAAAAACACAACAATATAAAAGAGGCTACATGGGAACCTCAGGAGCAAATGAAAGATCAATATCTACATATGCTTACACTAGGTAATTTTGAGGATGAAATTTCTTAAAGGGGAAGAATTTTAATGCCTGTAAGTCAAGGCTCCATAAACAGTACCTCTGAGGCTCGAAAAGTGTGCCCAGAGTGTCAGGTCACCTTTAAAAGGCCTAAGGTAGGGCATACTAATCATAAAACTTTGAAGGGCTTAAAAATGATGAAAATGACTTAATTTAATGATTTAGTAGAAACAAAAAAATTATTTTAGGTGAAAATCTAGTGGGTTATAGGCTTAGATGGACTTGGGTCGGGAATGAGCTAGGATGTGCTCGGACAAACCTAAAAATACAATACCATAAAAGTAAAAATTCCCCTAAGACCATTGGTAAAAGAATTTTGAAATTCAAACGTCATTTACTATTTTTCATTAATTTTGAGATTTTCACATAAATCAAGGAAATTGGTTAACTAACTTACCGATGGAATTTAGCTGTGAAATTTTATGAGGCCTCAAATATGCCTAATCGAGGGTTTTTAAAATTGACTTGACAATTTTAGATTGTTCGAGTGAATTTTTAAAAATTATCAAATTTTCAGTCAAAATTGAGAATTTTTTAGAAGCTCGGGAGACATGTGTCACCACCTAAGCCACCTAGCCCTAATAAATAGGGGTCATGGTGCCACATTGGCATTCATATGGCAATAACCACCCTCCACCCACCACTTTCTTCTTCTTTCTTTCTTTCTTCACTTGATACCTCCTCTCTCTCTATTTTTCTCCATTTTCATGTCCATTCAAGCTCTATTTATGCTTAAATAATCACCAAAAATTTAATTAATGAGTCAAGAATTGATTCTTTATGGTTTGGGAGGCTTTAAGCAAGCCTAGAGTTCAAGAAAATTCAAGAAATACAAAGTGTACACAAGAAAGGGGCTGAAAATTCAAGTTTTGTGTGTAAGTGGTTTTCTTCCCTTTTTATTTTATTTCCTAAGAGACTCTATCATCCTAAGGCCCTTCATGTTTATGGAATTTCAATTAGAGGCTTAGGGAATTTTTGGTGAATTTTCTAAGCCATGTATGTGTGTAAGTAGGTTTAAGGGAAATTATTAGTCAACAAGGGAATTAAAGGGTGTCAAGGCATAGAAAAAGCTTTAAAGGTGACAAAGTATGTGAATTTAATGTATTTGAGGCATGTCATGGTTATTTCAAGTGTACATTTTGTGGAATTATTGAATAGAATTAGTGGTTTTGGTGGTTAATGCATGTGTAATAGTGAATTCAGCCTACTTTGATGTTAATTCCATGATAAATGAATGATTTATAGGATGGTCTGATGGAAGAAGTGCATGAAAGGACATGTGCTCTCTTTGGTCAAGAGGGTGTGTGATGTGCTATGGCTTGTAAATATAGTGTATGTGATGATAAATGATGTGTATAGGATTTCATGGTTTGTTTATGTGTATGGTAAAAAAGGCATAATCATGGGTAATGTGTGGTTTGGTTGACAGGTTTGATGAAGGACTTGGGCATGTGAATCATGTATAATGTATGTATGAATGGTGTATTTGTTGGGAACTAGCATGGTCGGCATGTAAATAATGTGTGTGGGTTAAAATTGATAAGAAAATATAGGAATAGTTATACATTTGATGTGGCTAAGAGGTGTGAGTGAGAATTATGCCATGTATGTTGTGTCTATGATGTGTGAATTATGATAGAAATTATGTATTTGCATAGGAATAAATGTATAGGTGGTGAATTTGGTGTAAGAATGCATGTACATGTGTGTGACATTTATCGCTGAGGCATGTGTATGTGTGTCATGGCATGGTATGTGTGGCTGAGATATATATGGGTTGTGTAATGGCATGGCATGTATGACATGAGGTATATACATGTATATATATGCTAGAATGATAATATATGACATGTGTGTGTGTGACAACCTATGGAAAAATGCATTTATATGGCTATAAAACATGTATGGCTGAAAGGTATGTGTACTATTAGGAAACATGGTAAGTATGGTATGTTATGATAGGTAATGTGCATAATTAGCATGATGTCATAAGCATGTGATGCATGGCATGAAATTTGCATGAATTATGTGCAATCATGAATGGAAATATGGCATGTAAAATTGTAAGCTTAGTTTAAAAGATGTGACTAAGAATTATGGTGTAAAATGGTTTGGAAATGGACTTTTAAAGCATAGGCAAAAGTGTCCTAAAATATCATAAATTTGTGTTGTTATTTGTACCATACGTATAATGAAATGGGAATGGCATTTTTGGCTAATATGAATAGCATTATGAGATGTATAATATAAGTGATAGATAGCCTATAATGGCAAGCTATTTTAGTATGTAATAGTGCTAGTGAATAGTGGCTATGGGCCTGTAATAGTGTACGATAATGGGAAAACGACCTATAACTATCCTATTAAATTGACTATTTAGAAAGTGACCCATTAATGGTACTTGAATTGCATATAACTAGACCTAGATTTATGAAATGAATTGGACTTAAATTAGAATTATAAATGCCTAGTAAAGAGACATAAAACTATAGTTTAAGAATGACTTGTAACTATTTGAGTCAAAATTTGACTATGGAAATAAATTCATAACTAACTTTTAATGTACTATAAATATTATAAAATGATGATCAGTAAGTAAATAGACATAAAATTTAGATAGATGACCTATTAGTTCGACACCTATTAGATGGGTTAACTTATCAACTAGGGATATGCAGTTGCTAGATATTTGAAGATGATTGTTGGATATTGGGAGGTCAATAGATTGATCCCTACTATCCATAGAGTGACCTACTATTAATTATTTGGATATTAGGAGGTCTATGGGCTAATCCTTACCATCCATTGGAATTACTTACTATTGATTTGTTTGGGATATTAGGAGGTCTATAGTTTGATCTCTGCTATTCCCTGTCTAGTATTAGGAGGTTTATATGAACTGATCCTTATTATCAAACTTGGCTGGTGCAACGATCGAGGTTCAGAATATGGGTCACTGCACAACTTTCAATTCCCTCTTGGTCTAATGTCTTTAAGTATAATTTATCTAGTCAGGCCTATGAAATTTCACTCAATTAAAATACAAATGAAATTTGACATGAATCTTAGAATAAATAAATTGACTGAAAATTCCACAATGGCATAACTATAATTAAATGAACTAGGAGACTGAGTAATAGAATTAATGTCACTTACATGAATTTATTTCCTGCATTGCATTTATAGACTTATAGCCTATTGCTACATCTGAGTGCTTAAATGTGACATGTTTTTAATACATTAAATTCACCATTGTGTTTTATACTCAGTGTACTAGTGTTTTGGTGCGTAAGTCACAAAGGTAAATAGTCCAACTTTCAGGGATCATGCAGTGTAGCAGCATGGATAGTGAATTATATATAAATGTGTTTTTTTATTTATTTTTAGTAGGCACTCATTTAAATATTGTAGGTTATAGGTTTAACATGCTTAGAAGCTACTAGTGTCTATATATAAGTGTTGGTGTGATGTATATAAACATGCCGTTTATCTGAATGCTTTATTTTTATGGTTTTTGATAATTTTGGGCCTGAGGCCCTATGTGATGTGTAAGTATATGTTGATATGTAGTGATATTACTGAGTGGACTAGATGGGTTTGGAATGAGATAGATTGATAATAATGATATTAAAAGTGCTTTTACAGGTGGTAAAAATTCTAAGATGTCACCCAAGTAGCCATTATGCTGCCCAATTTTCTATAAACATGTAAAAGGTCTATTAAAGGATTTTTTTTGGGTCTATTATACCTCATAGAAGTATAAATAAGGGATAGATAGAGAATTTAAATAATATTATATCAAATATTAAATAATCTATAAGTGTTAAAGGTTACAGACCGAAAGCAATTTCAAGATGGGTGACCTGTTGGGAAGTGCATCGCCTATCAAGTTTCTTTAGGAATCTTGTAGGGGGTGTCATAGAGATAGAAAAATGAAAATAATATGAGAAGAAATGCAAAAGGGTGAAAAGAATGAGGTTCGAAACCAATCTTGGTGAATAGTGACATCAAGTCTGCAATAGTAGCAACTGGGCTTAGTTGGGGTTATTGAACTAAAAATAAATACTAAATAAAGATGTGTGGCAAAATTTGGGAATTATTTGAAGTCATATGAGAGGTTAAATAAGCAAAAGAAGTTTGAATTGCAGTGTCCCAGTAAATAGTAACCTTATTGTAGCTGAATGATAAAATATCAAAATTAAGCTCAAAAATATAAGAAAAAGCTCGACTTTGTGGTAAAAGACTCTAACTATGCCAGTGGTACTGAGGTTGGAATTTTCTAATAATGAGAAGTAATTTATTTATATTAATTCAAATGGTAATTTATTGGTTCAATTTGTAACACCTGAAAAATTATCATTCTGTAAATAGTACTCTTGGGCTCGGTACGGTGTCAATTAAGACACAGAAGGATCATATAATAGCCAAAAGGGGGTATTGGTCAAAAAACTTTGACCCGACCAAAAAATGATGAAAACAAGTAAAGTAAAAATTTTAGCAAAACCAATAAATTATTTCGAGCTAAAAAGTAGTGAATAGTGACTTAGTTAAGGTTATGCTGGGATAGCCTCAGGAAGTGCCCAAATGGACCTAAAAATAACACACCCTTGAGCTCAAAAATTCCATTAAGTTCATTGGTGAAGGAATTTTAATATTCCAAGGTCATGCGATAATTATTAGGAATTTTTTATTTACACAAGTGAATAGTAACCATAGTTCTCGGTGGAATTTTGACTTCAAATTTTATAAGGCATTTAATGGGCATTATTGAGAATTTTTAGCACTCAAATCATGATTTTTAGAGGTCTAGAGAAATTATTTTCAATTTTTGTAATTTAAAAGAAAATTAGGTTAAAATAGACCATTGGATTAATACGTGGTCATATGTGCTAAAGACATCTTCTCCCCATTTACCCTATAGTGGCCGATGCCACTTTCTCTTTCCTCTCTCTCCTATTTTTCTTAATTTCTCTCTCCTCCCACCACCAAACCCCATAATCCATATATGGCTCTTAACCTCCATAACTCCCGAAAGCTGATCCAAATGATACAAATAGAAATTAAAGTCTAAAAAGTGACATATAAGCACTTCATGAATAGTGCCATTTTGGTGAATAAGTGGATTTTTCTTAGGAACCATATTTTTAATCTATGGTATTTGATATGGGGGTGTTATGTCTAAAGACAGATTTCAATTTGTAGTTATATTGATTTTTGTAGAAATTTTCTAAGTATGAAACCATTATGTTTGCAGTGATTTAGAGCAATTAGTGCAGGAAGAGGAAGTTAAAGGATTTGGAGTAGCTTTGATTTGACTTAAAGCCCACTGTAAGTGAATTTAGTGGAAACTTGTATTGTATTTGTGTGTGGAGAAATTTAGGTGTGTAAATGTGTGTGTGCAAGTATAGTTTTGTGTTTGAATGTAAATAACATGGGAATGATCTTAGTCAGGTGAAAGAAACAAGTGAGAATAAATAAATAAAGGAAATCAATGTTTTGATGCCTGAATAGTTAAATTAGAAAAATGACTAAATGAATAGTAATAGAGAAATTAACCAAATAAATAGTGAATTATGAGAATGTCTTGTAATTGAAACGAGGTGCGTAAAAGGCATCGATATTGGATTTGTGGAATAATAATAAGAATAAGGCAATATTGAAAAGATTATGATCAGATGAATAATGGTAAGAAATGGATTGGCCTAATGGTTGGAAATACAATGGATAAGTTGATTGATTAACTAGGGATTAGCAACTGCTAAAGGCTAGGCTTGAATAGATTTTAGCTTGTGTATAATGGATACAATCATTGAGCATTTATTTTAGCCTGCATACTCTGGGTATTAAGAGGTCTATGAACTAATCCCTACTACCCACTTAATGATTATGGATATTGGGAGGTCCCACAGGGCTAATCCTTGCTATCCACTAGATATATGCTATTGATGATGATGATATGGATTGGGATATTAGGAGGTCTTTTAGGGGTGATCCTTGCTATCCTTATTGCAAATAGTGGGAGGTTCATGGATTGATCCTTGCTATTTACTTGTCTAATATTGGGAAGGTCCTAAGAACTTATCCGTGCTGTCAAACAGAGGGTGTGTACAGACGTCGAGGTAAAAAATGTGGGCCACTATACCAGATGATGTGATATTGATTTGTCCAGTTCTCAAACCAAGTAGGTGCAGCTACTGAGGCCCAAAATAGTGGCCACTACATAATATGATTCCCGATATCTAGTAATTGGGAGTTTTCCCTAAACTTTGGGCTATAAATAAAATGACTGAAAAGCCTAAATGAAATTAATGGCATACAATGAAAATACAGGTATTTTAATTTGTAATAATTAGAATAATCTATGAGTAAAATCACTAGAAATTAAAGAAAATCTATAAAAGGTATTCAATAGACACAGTTAATATTATGATAAATCCTAGAAGACGTAAAATGACCTCTATGATTAAGTAAGACAATAGGAGAATACAAATGAAGAGGTTATAAAGTAGTGAGATCATTATAATTAAACATTAAATAAGCTCTATGAGTAAAGTAATAAATTAAATAAACTCAGTTTCTAATCGATAAAAAGGATGATAGTGTAACCTAGTTATATGATAATGGTAATGAATTACTAAACTACCCAATCAAAGTAGCAGATAGACTGAGGAAAAATAATAGAAGACAGATAATAAATAGAGTTTCGAATTGAGAGGGCTAAAAGATAGAAAAATGTCAAAACCATAAATTGATAATTGATAAGGTATATTAGAAGGAATTCATTAGCACTATCAAAATATTCATTAATAATTTTTACTATAGCTAATCACAAAACAAGTATTAGGAAGTAATACAGAGAATAAAGATCTAAAAATATGAAGAACAACCTACAGATAGTAAGATAATTGTTAATTAAATTACTACTAGGTGCTTGTGTGTGTGCATAAAGAATTTTATGGTACAATACATGTTTTGCTAAATTTAATACTGAATGTATACTCAGCATATTGATTATCCGATGCATAGGTGATAAGGGTAGCCAGTAGTGTGAAGTGACCAGCAGTGTAGTTGAAGACTATCTAGGTAAGACTTTATTTTCAAAAAGATATGTACAGAGTAGATAAAGGCACTCATACATGTTACTATGGGTCATTGGTAACACTATATTTATGGAATTGAAATACTATAAATAATGAATAGAAATGAATTATTGCTATAGACAATAGCATGCTCTAGTAATTTGTTGTATGACTAAGCATATGAGTGTCACATGCCGTGGACTTATATGAAAGATCATTGGTTCTATTAAATGAATTTTTAATATTAAATAAAATAAATATTAGTAAAAGTTAAATGAAAGCTACCTAGGGAAATCTTAAGATAGGTGGCCTTTAGGAAGTAACATCATTTTCCTAGTTTCTTATAAATTAGGCAAATGATGTTACACAATAGGTCTTACTTAGTTATAAATTACGAAATTCAATAGAGATGCTAATTAAAGTATTTCTAAATTTTAAGTAACAAGAATGGAATTTGTTGAAGCTACTATGAGTAAAATTGAATTTTTTCACACTAAAATACCCTAGATTTAATCTCAACCATTAGATTTTAAGTGGGATGATCATGACCATTGAAAGAGCGATATATAAGGGTGGAAACATCTAGAATTAGTGTAGATAATTATAAGCATCATCTTCCTCTCCCATCATACTTGGCCGAAATTTCAAGCTCTCTCCCTAACCATGGTTTTTCTCTCTCCTCAACCACAAAATTCACCCATACCCCAAATGAAAGGTGTAAAATTCATTTCTCACTTTTATTAGCCCTAATTATGGTCAAAAAAACAAAAGCAAAACAAGATAGATTTGGAGAAATTCAAGTATGGAGAAATTTAGAGTTTTAAATTCCCTAAGGTGGTGAGTTGGTTATTTTCAAGGTTTAATAATTTTCTATGTTATTTTGGGAGCTAAACTAAGTGATTCTAGCTTCAATTTGATGTTTAAAGCTTGTACAAATTTTTTATGAATTTTTCTAATGAAAAATACATTATGTTTCTTGTGATTTTTGGAGGTGATCATGGGATGATCAAACCAACGGTGTGGATGATTAATTTGGAGGCACATGAAGTCATATTTAAGTGTATTCAATAAAATATATTCTTATGTATGTGATTGATAAATTTAAAGTGTGTGCATGTGTATGGAATTACTTTAACTTATTGTATATGTAATATATAAGTAAATTTTATGGCATATTTGAGTGATTTGAATTTATATAACATGATTAAATTAGGTAAATTGGTGAAATGAATTTATTAAGTTAGATAAATATGGGCAAATTATGTATCATTTATGTTATTGTTGAGTTTATTGAATTTAAGCATTTAGTATGAACTTAGAGGAAATTTAATGGCATAAAATGAATAATGATGTAATTAACATAAGTTTTAATTGGATATAATATCTCAAAAAATGATATATATATATATATATA
>CANXYI011904152.1:0-17928 GCA_948208565.1 Hura crepitans | reverse complement strand
ATCTTTTCTTTTACTAATATTGCTATTTGTTGTTCTAGCATTGTGATTACCTTGTTCAATATGCTTATTATCATGAATTAACTTTCACCTTCAGTTTCAAGTCTTGTTGCCATTTTAGTGATAAGGAGTGTTAAACAAAGTAGAGGCAATAAGTCTTTTCCTTTGAAAAGCCTAAGTGAAGAATGATCCTTTTTGTTAACATGATATATGGTTAATATGATGTGATGCATGTTTAAAGCATTATGGTGCTATGCATGGTGTAGTTATTAATATGCATGAATAACACACATGGGTGTGAGGAAGGTTTAAATGAAAGAAAGTGGTACCTATTTGATTAAAGCCTACATGATATGATTAAGTGTGGTATGCTAAATATGAATACATGGGTATATGGATAAGGTCTGCACCTTATACAAGGTGTATGAAAAGGTATAGTTATGGGATAGTGTAGTTCACTTATATGAGATGGTTCGGGATGCAAGATGCATGTTTTTGCATATGCAACTTATGAAAACTGCATGACATATGTATGACATGTTTATGTAAGGTAACGGTGCATGAACAATTATTTCTAATGTATGATGCAAGCTATCTCTACAAAGTACATGGATTACAATGCATATGTGTTTTGTTGTTCATGGACAGGTAAATCTTTTAAACATATATATGGATGGTTTCATGATGAATGATGCATGCTTCACATGCTAGGGCACTTATAGGTTCATTGTGGGAAAGAGGTCCAAAAAAATGTATGCATAAAGATATATTCATGATGCATATGGTGAAGATATATGCATAGTTTTGTTAGATACATGTGAGGATGTATGCATAAGAATATGAGATACACATGTGAGGTGTTTAGTCCTTTTATGTTATAGCATCTGTGTTATGGATGCCTATATGGATGGCTAATGTATGGGTGAGATAAGGAGATCCTATATATGCTAGTTTGATGTACCTACCTTTATAATGTATGCACCCTAGGGTGTTACAATTCAATGATGCTTGACTAAGCCTATATCTAAGTAATATAAATGGGATAGTGTAGTTCATGTGTAACATATGTTGATGTATGAAGGAAAGCCTATAACTTTAGTTGATATATAAAAGCCTATAATTCTAGTGCATGATTTGTAGAGTTGCCTAATGTTATGTATTATTCCTATTAATGCCTAATATGTGTGCTCCATGTCTCATGTATGAATGATGTTATAAGAACAAATATGATGCATGTATATGTATGGATATATGGTACTGATAGTTAATGAATGGATGAATCATAGGATACTTGAGTAAGAGGTTAATAGGCCTTTACAAGATGAAAGTTTTTGATATATGGTTTGTGCGCTATGTGCCAATGTAAAGTGTGAATGATGCAGAATTATGCCAAGTGTGTGCATGTGATGCAACTTTTATGTATATGGATATGAATAAGGTTTGCAAGCCTATTCTAATGTCTAGGAATGAGTGAAGTTAGGTGTCTATATATGGTGATACAAGATGTATGTCATGAACATTTCAAGTAATGTGATGGTAAAAATGTAGATGGATGTGGATGAGGTTTCTATATTAGATGAATGAATGTTATACCTATATTAGGTAAGATGGTTGATTAGAATGGTCTTAACGATGATATGACAAACATATATATGGATGGTTTTACCCATATAATGAATGATGCATACTTTATGATGGTAAAGTGCTTATGTATATGCCATGTTTGGGATGATACAACTTGTGACCTAGTTTGTAAGCTATGCCTTAGGTATATTAGCTTGATGCCTAGAAGGACTAATACTATATGTGACATATGTTAGTGTACAAGATAAGACATATGTATGCATGAAGATACACATGGTGCATTTATACAAGTAGGTACAATACAATGTCATATATGTGTATACAAAAAGGATACATGTTAAATGTACAAGGACAAACACAAGCAGTAGGCCTTCCAACCTTATTACTCCCATACACTTGGTCTTAGCAATTCTTCTTAAGTGGGCTTACCTAAGCATCATTAGGGGATGCATAGGTTTGAATATGGGCTTAATTAGGCCTAATGACCTCTCGTATTTAAAGTATATACAAGGATAATGACTTATAACATTTAAGTCTTGTTTGAAGTGAAATTAGGTTAGGCCCATTCCAGATAAAAGGCACAATGGGCTTGGCCCCACTTTAAATAAGGTTAAATGTAACAAGCCTATATAGCAGTCATAACATAATCACTTAGGGTCATGCAACCTAAAAGGAGTTGCTAAGCTTAACTACATGGGCTCATGGTTTAGTTAAAAGGATTATGACTCCCACAAGTAGAGGTCCCTCCTAACGGGTCTTTCCAATCAAGGATAATAGCGACCAATTAGTTCACCTTTTTATATACCCGAAAGTAGGAGGCTTGTGAGTGATAGATATGCTAGCACTTCTCCACTCTTAAATGAAAAATGGACTCATGATTCATAACACCATCCAAGGTAAAAGGTAAAAGGGACACAATTTATAGAGAATGAAATGAATGGGGTTGATAAAAATAAGAATATTAGATGGCATATTATTTTGGCACTTTTAGATTTAAAATCTCAGTCCCTAGTAGAGTCGGCACTATAGAGAAATATGTATTTTTACTGAGGATGAGAGTGGTTTAGTGTTTAGGAGTTACCACCTGGCCTCTACACGAAGACCTCTGATCTTTTGTACTAAAAAGGTTCAAAATTCATATCTTATTTATGCCATAATAATATGTTATTTGTATATTGTAAAATTTATTAATCCTTTTTCAAGTAAGCATGTAGTATACTTAAAGCACTTATGTCACTTTTCATCTATAAGAAGTAAATTGCAGTATTTAAATAATACAATAAGGTACATTTTACTTCTAGAAATTGGGTTATTGATCAGTTTTGGTGTGACCTAACAATTACCTATAATTTCATAAGAATTAGTGGTAATTTCCCAACTCTCATCTCTAGGAAATTGGCCTTTATTAAAATACATTTTTAATATGACTTTCGATTAAAAAAAACTCAATTTCATTTAAAAAAACACCAATCAATTAGATAGAAAACCATTTGATGTGAAGTTAGGGTTTTTATATGTAAAACATGTTATTTATTACCTATTACATCCCAAAATAAACAAGAGAATTAAAAGGTACAAAACCAAAAGAAATAGAATAAAGAACTTAAATGGTCCCATCCATATCATGTTAAGTTCGTGCGGACTCTATGTAGCTCTAGCATGTGTCCGTGGGGACTACAGCTTATAATGGTCATTATGTCTATCTAAACCTCTACTCCAGTGAGAAAGATTACTTGTAGACAACTCAAAGGAAGAGGTTTAACAATACTAGATAAAGAATTTATATAAACTCATAAAGGCGATAAAGAAATAAATACATGTTAAAACTAGAAATCAAAGTATACATCCGTGTAGACTACATTCCTAATGAGAGGGAGTCTATACAAACTTCATAATAGAACAATAGTTTTAGTATAGTCCATAATATGCATATTATAGAATGAGATAATTATACAACATAATAACATCATAGAATTATGTTAATACAATAAACAGAATACATTAGAACATGATAAAACAAATAAGACACTATTATTGACTGTGAGTCTATACGGATGACAAATCATGCATATAACAATAAAGTTAGTCCGTGCAAGCTTCATCATGCTCATATATAGGTCTATACAATTAAGATAAAAATTATAGAATAATTATAACATAGAAATAATCAATTTTACAACATGAAACAATTTAAAATGTTGACCTACTCCTATGATCAAAGTGGGGGATTACATAAAATCATCTCACTTATAATCAATCCTTAGAGATTATAGGTCCATAAAATAGTAAGAATATATATAATGAGAGGCCTCAAATCATACCTTTGTAAGTGGACTTCAAGCAACAATGCAAAAGGTAGTGGTTTTGGCAGATTAGAATTTGAGTGTGGGCTAATTAGACTATTAGAGTAATTTCTAGTTGGAGTCCTCTCCTATAATCATCGACAAGGGTTTTTGGCTACTCAAAAGTGATTCCCTTTGAGCTTTTATATTTCCCTCCTCCTAATTCATACACTAAAAAGGTATTTATAGGCATAGGGTTAAGATATCCCATCTAGTGGTGGTATAATCCCTCTAGGACTAGGATTAAGTGCCTAGATAGGAATCCTGCACTTTTGGAAGTTTTTTTTACATCAATAAGTCTATGTCGACATGTTCAACTATGTCCATAGGGACTTAGGCATGGTTTTTCCCATAAGTCCATAGGCTTTGGTCCAGGTCATGGGCTAGGTTAAATTTAGTCTATATAGATATGGGCTTTGGCTTATCCATTCAGACCTTGGGCTTTGGGCTCAATTGGTCCAGGCTGGCTATGGTATGGACCTCATAGCATCAAGTCTGGGTGGACTTATGCCATATTGGTCTGTACCAACTTAGGTTTCAAGTTGCTTGCCTTGTTGCTTGGGCTTATCTCTAGTTATCATCATAGGCCAAACTTCAGGTGTCTACAGTACATATCTTAATCCATTTTGTGAAGTATCACTATAAATGACAAAGTCTTTCCCCTATTCAGGTTAAGCAAGGATAGGTGCTTTAGTCATCATTGTCTTCAATCTATCAAAACTCTCTTGACATTTTTCATCCTATTCAAATTTCACATTCTTCCTTATTAGCCTGGTGATTGGTGCTGCAATCATGGAGAAACCCTTTACGAATCTTCAATAGTAAAAGCCAATTCTAGGAAACTTTGTAACTTAGTCACATTCATAAGAGGTTCCTATTCCAACACAACTTTAATCTTTTTAGGATCTACTCTATACCTTCTACCGACATAATATGGCCTAGAAAACCCATCTCATTTAGCCAGAATTCACACTTGCTCAGTTTAGTATACAACTACTTCTCCCTCAGAGTCTATAACAAAACCCTGAGATGTTGTTCATATTCCTCTTTGGTATTCAGATATACCAGAATGTCATCAATGAACACTACAACAAATTGATCTGGGTAAGGATGAAACACCCTATTCATTATGTCCACAAAATCTACTGGAGCATTAGTGAGTCTAAATGGCATCACGAGGAACTCATAATACCTATATCTAGTTTAGAATGCAGTCTTAAGCATACCAAACTGTTTAATCCTCAACTGACGGTATGCTGATCTCAAGTAAATCTTAGAAAAGATATCAGCACCTTTAAACTGGTCAAAAAGATCATTAATCTAAGGCAAAGGTTATTTATTCTTCACAATTACCTTTATTCAACTGCCTGTAATCAATACATAAATGAAGCAACATATCTTTCTTCTTTACAAAAATCATAGGTGCTCCCCATGTCAAAATACTGGGTCTAATAAAACCCTCATCTAACAATTCTTGTAACTACAACTTCAATTCCTTCAACTTTATAGGTGCCTTCATTAGGAAGTAATGGACACAGGTGAAGTACCAGAATATACTTAATTTCAAAATCAAGCTTCCATTGTAAAGGTAATCCTAGTAACTCTTAGGGGAATACATAAAAAAATGAGACACAATTGGAATCTAAACAATACTATGTATGAAGGTACTAGTGTCAAGTGCATAGGCTAAGTAGTCTTTACAATCCTTATGAATGAGTCATTTGGCTGTAACAGTTGAGGTGAGGTTATTTAGGGAATTCCTTTCACTCATAGCTATCACTTCATATCTATCTACTTTTATGAGGGCAATCCTCTTATTTTCACAGTCCATAATGGCCCGGTGCTTAAATAACTAGTCCATACACAAGATAATGTCAAATTCATCAAAAGAAAGTTCTATAAAGTCTACATGGAATAGTTGTTTCTAGCTTACCTGTAAATAGTGTCTATATACTTTATTCATTGTCGCACTCTATCAAATTAGATTGCTTACTTGAATTTTTATGCCTATATACTTTGGTTCTAGACCCCTATCTTATGCTTGTGTAGCATAAATATAAGAGTGAGTAGATCCAGGATCTATTAAAGCCAAAACTAGTGCATTAAATAAATAAAAAGTACAAGCAATGATATTTGAAGGCTCTATCTCCTTCGAGCTCTGATGGCATATTGTCTGGTTAGAGCCCGTGCCTTAAATCTAACCCTCTAGCTACTGCTAGGCTAGTCACCTCTCACCTGCCTCTACCCCTTATCTTAGGATACTACTGATACCTAACTCCAGGCAACTTTAGTCTGCCTCTAAGCATAATCCCTCTTAAAATGATCTTTGGGCCTATAGATAAAACATTCTCTTACCCTTGCCTATTTATATTGCCCCTAATGCCTTTTACTACAAGTCTAATAGGTCAGGAGGGCATTTCTACCTAATAAAGCTGATCTAATAGGTTAAGAGTGCATTTTTACCTAATAAAGCTGATCTAATAGGTCAAGAGTGCATTTCTACCTAATGAAGCTGATACTAGTGCACTAAAGGCTTGTTAGAAAGGTTTAGGTCTAGATATAAAAGCCAAACCTTACCTTTATGGTTATGTCTACCTCTATGCCTGATGCCGTAGCTAAGACTGACTGTTCCTTAGTCTCTTACTAAACCTAAGTGTTAAACTAGCCTGACTTAGTATGAAAGGTCTCTTCCTCTTAAAAAAGTCCCTCTTTTCTTACAATAGCTCTTCTATGTCATAGGCCGTTGCTACTAAAACTACAAAGTCTGTAACCTTCAGGTTCATTATTTGCATACGTAACTCCATATTAAAGCCTTTTAAGAACCTCTTGCACCTTTCCTCTATAGTAAGTACAAATTCATCTGTATATCTACTTAATCTTGCAAAATCTTTCTCATATTCTAACACCGATCTTCTTCCCTACCTCAAGTCAAGGAACTTGTAAAGCCTTCCTACCAGACAAACTAAGAAATTCGATAGGCAATGAACTTCCTATCAGGTCACCCATCTTGAGATTGCTCTAGGTGTGAACTCCTTATCACTTAAAGACTATTTTAGAACTTTTCTAGATATGTCTTAGGTATTTAGTCCATTAAACAAGTTTATATATGATATGACAGACTTAGAAAATCCATTTTACAAACATTTTATATGTTTCAAAAAATTAGGTAACACAATGGCTACCCGAGTGACATACAAAAATATTTTTCCACCTGTAAAAGCACTTCTAATATTAATAATATCCTTTTACCTCCTTCTGGACCCTTTTAGTTCCTTAATGAACATCAGCACATATTAATCACACATTACAAACACATATGGCCATAGGCTTATAGTTATAAAAAATCATTAAGCAAGTCATTTAGACAAACCACATATTTATATACATCACATTTATCCTTTATACATATAGATAAAAGTAGCCTCTAAGCATGCTTAATCCAAATTTACAGTGTTTACATGAGTGTTAACAAAACAAAACAAAAGAAAAAGACTTTATATAACCTTAAAAATCTGTGTAGCTACACTACACAATCTCTAAGGTTATATTGCTTATCTTTACAACCTAGACACCAAAACATGGGTACACTAAGTATAAAACTTAGTGGTGAACTTAATGTATACAAAACATGTTATATGCAATGGTTAACATGCAATAACAACATGATATTCAAGATGCAGTGTGTGAATGGTGTATTAGTTAATTCATGAAATTTAGGTATTTTCCACATTTTCCCAATAATTACCAAAATGCCATTATGATAATTTCAAATTAATTATTTATGTATTAGCTTGCCATTAATCAAAATTTGTATATTAATTTAGTTTAATTTAATAGGCCCGACTAGATAGACTACACCTAAGACACTGGACCAAGAGGGAACTAAAAATCTATGTAGTGGCCCATATTTTAGACCCCGATCACTACACCAGCTAGGTCTGATAGTAGAGATCAGCTCACTTGAACCTCCTAATATTAGATAAGAGATAGCAGGGATCAGTCCATAGACCTCCCAATATCTTAAATAACTTAACTATCAATCATATCATGGATAGCAGAGATTAGCCCTTAGACCTATCAATATCCAAAAATCACAATAAGAATTGTAGTGGATAGTGGGCTTCAATTTGCAAACCTCCTAATATCTAGAAAATCACAGTAACTATCTAGCAATTGGTAATCCTTAAGTTGGCCTATTAACCCATCTAGTAGGTGTCTAGCTAATGGACCACCTAACCTTATTTTTTGTCCATTTATTTAATGATCATCATATTATAATATTTAGAAGTGAAAAATAGATAGTTATAAATTTATTTTGATAGTTAAAATTTGACCTGGACAATTATAGGTCATTTTTTGTCCTATCGGATAGTTACAAGTTAATTTTTTTGACTTATTTTAGGTTACTTTCTTGTGCATAATGAGGTCCATCCTAAGTCCATTTTAAGTCCTAATTTTAGTTCCATTTATGTCCATTTTAAACATCCATTTTAGGTATAGGTCCCTAAATCAATTTTGCCAAGACTATTATAGGTCATTTTCCTTTTTGCATATGCTATTTTAGGTCTCAAATCAAGTCATTTTCATGCCATTTTTAGTGCCATTTGCACCAATTTTCATACATCTTCAAAGGCCTAAAGCCAAGTTCAATTATACACCACAAATAGCCTTAAAAGAAGCTTTAATTTATTCCATATAAACCTTACAAGATGTCCTAAAATTAAGGTGCCATTTACATGCCAATTAAATACATTTTTGAGGTCAATGTCACTATGTCATTCTAGGTCATTTTTAAGTTCATTTTTAACCACTTCCCAACCTTAAATGACATCCCAATATCTATAAATTTCATGCCTTATTACTCATGTTTATTCACCTAACTCATTGCATAAGTACATTACATAAGGCATGCCAAATGTGCCATGACAATCTCACACACACATGCCATACCATACTATGCCTGTTATGTGAAATTTAGCTTACATATGCTTATTAATGGCCATGATCATGCTTTTCCTCACATTCAATCACACGTACACATACACATACACTAACATCATTTAAGCATACATACACACACACATACACACTATACACATTTCATGCAAATCAAGCCATGGCATGCCTTATATATGTCTTAGCCATACCAAGAAATCACACACATATGTATTTTTCACCAAATTCACCACATATACCTATCATAATACCCTTAACATGACATTCCCTATTTAGTACCTTAATTTACCTTGACACTCACATGACTTACTAGTTAAGGCACCCTAAAGGAACCTTTCAACCACTCACTACAACATCACCAAAGTTTCCACCTTTGTACCATACACACACAAATCATACCCTTCCATGTCACACATACAAAATCCATCAAATTTCCATCTAACTCAAGCCATACACACACTATATATGTATACCAACCTCTCACCCAAAGTGAGGCCTTAACCAATTCTTCATTCACCTCACCAATTTATCACATAATTTATTTATAAAGTATGAAATTAATAACAATATAAGTATCCTACCTCATTTTGCACACTCTAGTCACCTTAACCACAAGTTATATACAATATTTATACATGCCTTATACATAAATTCTAAATAACATGCCTCCAATACATTAAATTCACTTACCTTCACTTAAAATAAAGCCTTGGTAACCCTTTTGTACCTTTATTTCCCCTTGTTATCCTTCACTTTCCTTACCCTACCATACACATCTCTTCCCCTTAAAAAATCCAAAACAAAAATTCTATAAGTCCATGAATGAAAATCTAAGATTATAGGCATTCTGAGGATGGTAAAATCCTCTAGGAAATAAATTAAAAGGGGGGAAGGAAACATTTACACACATAAAGTTAGTTTTTAAGAACCCTTTTATGTACACTTGAGAACTCTTGGATTGTTCTTGAGTTTTATGGACATCTATGGCCTCCAAACCCTTCAAAGAGTAGTGTATAACTAGTCAAGGGAATTTTTTCTGTGAATTAGTGGCTAGTTTAGGCTTGAGAAGCCATGAAATTGGTAGAATAGAGGTGGCAGTGGCATCAAGAAAGAGAGGAAGAAGAAGGGAGAAAATGGTTGGTGGGTGAAGTGGTTAAGCTAAGTGGACATCTAGATGTCACCATGGTTACTTATAGTGGTTGAGGTGGCCTGGGTGGGGACACATGTCACCTGAGCGCCCTAAAAATGCTCGATTTCAATAGAAACTTTGGGGAATTTTTAAAAATCACTCAAACCTCAAAAAATCATTATGTTTGTTTTAAAAATCCTTGATTCATCACATTTAGAGTCTCATAAAATTTCACAGCCAAATTCCCTCAACACAATAGTTAACCAACTACCTCAATTTATATGCAAAAACTAAAATTAAGGAAAAGTTGCAAATAGCCTTAGAATTTAAAATTTCCTTCACCAATGCACTTAGGGGAATTTTTAACCTTTAAGGTATGGCATTTTTAGGTATGTCTAGGCACATCTTGGGTCATTCCTAGCTCAAATCCATTTAAGCCTATGGCTACTAGATTACAGCTTAAAATAATTTATTGGTTTTACTAAATCTTTAAATTTAGTCATTTTCATCATTTTCAATCCCCTCAAAGTTTCATGACTAGTACACCTTTGTCTTGGGCCTTGTAAAGGTGACTCGGCACTCTAGGCACACTTTTCGAGCCTCTAAGGTACTATTCATAGAGCCTTAACCTACGGGCATTATAAAACTCTTATCTTTCTTTATCTTTGTAAGATATTAGGATATAACTCTTTTTAAACTCTTGCAAATAGAACTCCCAGGTTACATCTACTACTGCTTTCCTCTTCTTGGTTTATGTCCCACTAATGGAAAGCTTTTTCTTGTAGAAGATAGGTAGAACATTTCAAACTTTCCTCCTCAGTACATTCTAACTATTCTAGAATTCTAAGTGTTATTCTAGCCCATACTCTACTTTGGCTGCATAATCTTCCTTAGTTCCTAGAAAATCTATGGCTCTTATCTTTTTAACCATCTCCAAATATGTCTTTTATGGTACAACTAGAGGTGGAGGAGGTATAAGAGCTAGTAGAGGAGGTATAGGAGTTAGTGTTGATGTGTATCTCAATAAATTTATAATCTACTGCAAAAGAGCTAAAGATACCTGAGCTTGCTACTGTGGTTAAGGTTATTACTATTATACCGCATCACCAGGCTCTAGTGTAGATACACTGGCTACTACTCCCTATATAGTGGTAGGAACACGACTTGCTATCTTTTCTCCCTATTCTTCTAAAGCTTTGTCGCTCATCTTAGATTACTACATAAGAATAATAACCTATCAACCTCATTACAGTGTATCTTATTATAAAATCAAATCTTGACACTAACACTCATGTAAAACACCAAGGAATGGCAAAACTTAGGCTCTAATACCACTAAATGTCACACCCCCCCTGAATTCCATAGAAATCCGATAGGAGGTGTAACTTCCCACTAGATCACCCATCCTAAAATTTCTTTAGCCCTTATTCTTTAACACTTATTCTTCTAAATGATAGATATTACCTAAATCTTTAGTCTAACCTTTAAACATTATTATTCAAGTTATATCAGACATAAAAACCCATATTTTAGCTAGTAATCAATCTTATAAAAATTTGAGCAGCACAACAGCTACCTGGGTGGCATTTCCAAAATTTACACTTATGAAAAATGCACTTCTAATAAATACTATCAACCCTTGTCATCACTAGGACCCTTTTAGTCCTCTAAAATCCTCATTACAAATATCACAAACATCACACAAGGCCTTAGGCCCACACTCATTAGAACTCCAAAAATAAAATCATTTAGGTAAAAGGCTTTTATACAAACAATAGCTTAAAGATTAAAATTATAGACATTTATAAACCTTAGCAACTATAAAGCTAGCTGAATCAATAACCTATAGTATTTACATGAGTACCTGCTAAAACCATCAAAAATACAAAAATATATACCCTTTAATGTCTTTGTTGCTACACTGCACAATACTCGAGGCTGGATTGCTATCGGTTATTACCTACACATCAAAGCATCGATACATTAAGTATAAAACTCAGTGGTGAACTTGATATAATAAAACCATGAGAATGCAAACATATATAAATATCAAAAATATCATGAGCATAAAATACATCATACAATGTGCTTGGTATAAAAGTAATATTATTTTATTCACCAATATCATTGTTATTTTAATCATTCTTATGTCATTATTTAATTGTTCATAATTCTCATTATTACCATCTACCATTATTCATTATGTAGTTTATTACATAGGCCCAACTGGTTAGACAACACTTACAGACACTAGATAATAGGGAAATAAATAATGTGAAGTGGCCCATATTTTAGACCTCATTCTCTGCACCGACCTAATGTAGTGGCTCAGCTAGTGAACCTCAGTCATTACACCGATTAGGTCTAATAGTGGGGACCTGGAACTCCCTAGTACTAGACAAATAAAAATGCCATCATATCATTTTATCATCAATCCATCATAGTGCAGTGGCTGAACTTGTGGACCTCAGTGGTTGCACCCATCTGGTATGATAATATGGATCTGCCTGTACTAGATAGAAATACCAATATCATACTATGTAGTGCTTCAACTGGTGAACCTTAGTCGTTGCACTAACCTAGTTCAATAGCTTAACTATTAAGACCTTAGTGGTTGCACCCGCTTATATCATCATACTATTAAAGGTTTAGAGGGCTAGTACCTCTTACAGCTGAAAAACCCTAGTTGATCGATCAACCCATCCAGTAGGTGTCTAACTAATGGGCTAACTATCTAATAATTATATTTATTCCATTATAGATTATTTACTTAATTTATTTTTACATGATTGATAGGAAGTTATGGACTTTTTTTAATAGTCTATTTTTAGCTGGACAGTTGTGGATCCATTTTATTATCGAACAGTTATAGGTCAATTTTTTAAAAGGTAGTTGTAGGTCCTTTTTTATTTGAGCCATTATAGGCCATATATAAACTCATGCCATTCATTGTTATATGCCATCAACTTTAGCCTCACATTGCGATCAAACTCAAACACATTCCATCCGTAAATTATATGCCACTTTTAAGTACACTAAGTCACTTTTAGGCCATTATTTTCATGTCATCTCGTTACCATTTTCTACACCAAATGACTCTCACATTTACTTATCATTCATTACACATTACTTATCCCTATGTTCATATAGATTCCATGCCATATACATATCACACATCTCATACTTAACATGTTACATCTCATATATACATCACATACCATACCATACATATATACCATGTCATTTTACTTGTCAGACACCTTAGCCATCACTTGTCCATGATCACACACAAACACATTCTCACATCTAGTCACACAGCTACATGATATATCATAATCCTACCACATATACACATGCACACATGCCATATTATGCATTTTATGCCATGATACATCATGCATATGCCTTAGCCATACCATGATTATGCACTCATATGCTTTTGTCACATCAATTTCACACACATATCCTTTATAAACATTCCATACATGGCAATTCATATCATATACATCATGTACACGTGCTTTATCACTTACACATATGCCATAACACCTTACTAACCCTCTCGGCTAACCTAGGATCATGCACTTATAAGATTTTTTCACCATAATACTTATACACATCATTTAATTTCATGCCCCATATATCATATCTTATCATATACATGCCATACACAACACTCTCATGCCATGGCTCTACAAGATACCTCTCAACCAAAGTGACTTCATGACCTTCAACCAATTTTTCTACTAATTAACCAAACAAATAATTAATATCATATACAATTAACATCAACCTAGGCTTATATTAATAATGCATACACAATACCTACTCAAACCATGATTTACATCCATTCATTTAACATAAATCACATTCAAAATAAACATGCCATGCTTTTAGTATAACAAATTCACTTGTGTATTTATAGTTTAAGGCTTTTCCCATACTTTTGCACCTTTAATTCCATGTACTTGTTAATTGTTCCTTTTTCCTACATAATAAATACTTGACTTAGAAAAATATTAAAAAATCACACAAGCTTCAAATTAGAAATCTAAAAGCATTAGGCTTCTTAGAAATGAGAGGACCACCTAAAACTAAAATAAAAGGAAGGAAACAACACTTACACAACTTTTTAATTTTAAGCCACCATATGTATGTAATACATCCTTTAATGAATTTTCTTCTTTTTTATGAATGGAAATGGTTTTTACAAGCTTCAAAAGACACTTCCCACCTAATTATTGGAATTTTTGGTGATAATTTTAGTGTAATTAAGCTTGAAAAGGTTTAAAAATGGTGAAAGGAGAGGGAGAAAGGCATCGGCCAACCAAAGGAGAGGGGGAAGAGGTAGAGTTGGGTGGTTTTCACTTTTAAGTGGATTGTCCACATGGTACACTATTTATATGCATGAGTGGGGTGCCTCAAGTGATGACACGTGACACTTGAGCACCATGAAAATGCTTAATTTCGGTTGTAACTTTAGGCAATTTTTAAAATTCATTCAGACCTTAAAAAATCATTATGTTTTTTTCTAAAAATCCTCGATTAGGAACACTTATAGGCCCATAAAATTTCACTGCAAAATTCTATCAGCAATTCGATGAACTAATTCTTTAAAAATCATGAAATTTTAAAAAATTACCGAACGACCTCAAAAAATAAAAAATACTTTACTAATGAACTTAATTAAAATTTTGAGCTTTAGGGTATGATATTTTCAAGTTTGTTCAGGCACATCCCGAGTCATTCCCCATACAAGTCTATTTGAGGCTATGATTCACTTGCTTATGACCTAAAATGAATTATTAGTTTTGTTAAATATTTAAATTAGTCATTTTCATCATTTTATGGCCTTTGAAAGTTTCATAACCAGTAAACCCCATCTTGGGCCTCGTGAAGGTGACTAAGCACTTTGGGTTCACTTTTCAAGCCTTGAAGGTACTGTTCATGGAGCCTTAATTTATGAGTGTTACATGAGCATTATAAGTTTTTAGTGATGCCATTTAGGCTTATGAATGCCCTTATTACTTTCATAGACCTAATGAATAGGATCTTTAAACCTTATCTTGACTAGTTTGTTGTAGTTTTCATTGACGACATTCTAGTATACTTCAAGAGTCGAAAGGAACATGAGCAGCATTTGAGAATGGTGTTATAAACTTTGAGAGAGAAATAACTTTATGAAAAGCTCAATAAGTGTGAGTTCTAGTTGAAGGAAGTAGCCTTTTTAGGCCATATTACATCAGCAGAAGGTATTAGAGTGGATCCAAGCAAAGTTATAGCAATGTTGGAATGGTATCCTCCTAGAAATTTGAATGAGACCTAAAGCTTCCTAGGATTGGTAGGGTACCATAAGAGATTTATCAAATGCTTCTTAGTGATTGTAGCTCCATTAACAAGATTGTTGAGGAAAGATGTGAAATTTATTTGGGATGACAAGTTTCAAGCAAGCTTTGATAGGTTAAAGGCAATGTTAGTTAAAGCCCTTATTCTTACTCAACAAGAACAAGGTAAAGACTTTGTGATTTACAATGATATGTCTCATAATGGACTTGGATATGTGCTAATGTACAAAGGTGCGGTGATTGCTTATGCTTCAAGGCAATTAATGCCACATGAGAGGAATTACCCCACACATGATTTGGAGCTAGCTATAATTGTATTTGTATTGAAAGTGTAGAGGCACTACTTATATGCTGAAAGATGTTATATCTACACTAATCATAAAAATTTAAAATGTCTTCCCACACAAAAAGAGCTGAATTTGAGCCAACAATGTTGGATGGAGTTGATAAAATATTATGACTATTTGATTGACTACCACTCGAGAAAAGGGCAATGTGGTAGTAGATGCTTTAAGTCGAAAGTTCATGGCTACTATGAGAGCTATTAATAACAAGATGTATTACATTAAGGGAGATGCAATTATAGCAAAATTATAGGTGAAACCTAATTTTAAATAACAAGTGAAAGGAGACAGTAGTACAACTAGTGTAGATGATAAGTAAAGTGAAAGAGGGGAAGACCATTGACTTTAAGCTTAAGGAAGATGGCTATCTTTACTACTGTGATAAATTATGTGTACTTGAGGTAGATGTACTAAGGACATAGATTTTGAAAGAAGCACATGAAGCTCTATATTCCATACATCCAGGAAGTATAAAGATGTACCTTAACTTGAAGCCTCATTATTGGCAAGTAGGAATGAAACGAGATATGGCAAAACATATGGCATGATGTCTGACATGCTAGCAGGTGAAAGCTGATGATCAGGTTCCCTCTAGATTATTACATCTAATAGCGTTTCCAAAGTGGAAATGGGAGAAAGTCACTATGGATTTTGTGATGGGATTGCTAATGATAAGGAATAAATGTGATACAGTTTGGGTGATTTTGGATAGACTAACCAAGATAGCACACTTTATACTAGTCAAAATATATTACTCCCTAGATAAGCTAGCGCAATTATATATCAAAGAGATCATGAGATTACATAGAGTTCTAGTGGCTATAATTTTTAATTGAGACTTATGTTTTACTTCCAAATTTTGGAAGAAGTTGCAAAAAGCTTTGGGTACTTATCTAACCTTTAACATGATATTTCAACCCTAGATAGATGGATAATTGGAATAGGTGATACAAGTAATAGAGGATATGCTTTATAATTGTGCCATTGAATCAAAGGGAACCTGGGACTAGTATTTGTCCTTGCATAAATTTCTTATAATAATAGCCACAAAGCTAGCTTAAGCATGGCACCATACAAAGCATTGTATGGTAGAAGATGTAAACTCTATTATGTTAGAGTGAAGCAGGTGAGAGTATACTTATGGGACCAAATTTAGTCAAAGATACAAAAGAAAAGGTTAGAATTATAAGAGAAAGGTTACAAGCTACCCCAGATAGAGAGAATCATATGCTGACTTGAAATGGAGAGACATTAAATATGAGGTTAGTGAAAAAGTATTCCTAAAGGTGTCACCATAGAAGAAGATACTCAGGTTTGGCAAGAAAGAAAAATTGACCCCTAGATTCATTGGTCCATATGAGATTGCAAAACGTGTGGGACTAGTGGCATATTAATTAGCTTTACCACCTAAGTTATAATAGATCTATGATGTATTACATGTCTTAATGCTAAGGTCGTATTAATAAGATCCTTTAAATGTCATAGCTATATAAGGAATCTGAGTGTAGCCAGATTTAACCTGTGAAAAGGAACTAGTATATATCTTAGCTAAAGAGATCAATCAGTTAAGGAATAAAGCTATACCATTGGTAAAAGTACTATGGAAGCATTATAAGATAGAAGAAGACACCTAAGAAAGTGAGGAACAAATGAAAGCTTAATATTCATAACTATTCTCATTAGGTAATTTTGAGGATAAAATTACTTAATAGGAGAAGGATTATAATACTTGTAAAACACTATTTTATGAATAGTACCTCCGAGGCTTAAATAGTGAATCCTAGGGAGCCAAGGCCTAGTGTGATAGTTAGAATGGGGAATATTGGTCATAAAACTTTAATGGGCTAGAAAATTATGAAAATAAATTAATTAAAAATTTTAGCATAACCAATAAATCATTTTGGATTAAGAACTAGTGAATAGTGACCTTAAATGAGTTTGTGCCAGGATAACTACGGGATGTGCCTAGATGGATATGAAAATACCATATCCTAAAGATTAAAAATTCCAATGAATCTATTAGAGAAAGAATTTTAATATTATGAGGTCATTTGATATTTATTCAAAATTTTTAGATTTCGTAGGTGAATAGTCACCCTAGTTGCCTTTAGAGTTTTGACTTGAAATTTTACGAGGCCCTTAATGGGTACTATCGAGGTTTTTTGTCACTAAAATCATAATTTTTAAAGGTTTAGAGAAATTATTTTGAATTTTTAAAGTTTAAAAGAAAA
>CANXYI011904142.1:0-17556 GCA_948208565.1 Hura crepitans | reverse complement strand
GGAAAATAAACTAGTGTAGTGGTCTCCATTTTGGACCTACGCCACTGCACTAACTTGTGTGCCATAATGGAGATTAGCCCATAGCCTCTTTAGACACAAGTAAATAGTATCTCTATGACATAATAGAGATTTATCCATAAGCATCCTTAGCCATAAATAAATATCATCAATAGTGTGACATAATAGAGATCAGCCCATTGACCTCCCTAGCCATAAATAATACCTCAACATCTCGGTGACATAATAGAGATTAACCTATAAGCCTCTCTAGCCACTAATAAAGTTACTGCCTGAACATCAGACAACTAGCAACTGCAAAACCCTAAGTTGATTGATCAAACCATCGAGTGGGTGTCTAACTAATGGGCCAAGTAGCATATTTTAAGTTTATGTATTAACCAAAAATATTCTTATAATATTTATATTCCAAACATAGGCAGTTATAAATTTTATCACATAGTTTATTCTTCAACCAATCTGGTAAAGCCACTTTTTGGCTCTATCGAGTAAAAATCCCAAAATATTCATAAGTCATGTTATTGCCAAAATTCATAGTTTAATATGTTATAATTTATCATAGTATTATTTCTCAAAAAACTAACACTGATTGTCCAGTGATATTTTTAGTTCAAGTACTAGTCGACTAGATAGTTATAGGTCATTTCGACCACTATTCAACATACAATTCTGGGACTATTTTAAGTCCAATCTTAACACAATTTTTAGTGTCTTATTAAGCAAATTCATAAGCCCAAAGCCAAACACATCTAGGTTAATTTCATGGCCAAAACATAGGCACAAATGCCATTTATTTTCACCTTAAAGTTCTAGCTTAAAGGCACAAGTTTAGGTCCATTCACATGCTACATTTCAATTCATTTATTAAGTCTATATTCTAGGCCTTTGCCACAAGTTTTGGTTTAATGTTATTCATTCATTTATATGTACATTATCAACATTTATACAAGTCAAATTATGCCATGCTTATTGTCAAATTTAAGGTCCTTCCAAGTTTATTCATCAAGCCCTTATAGTACTTGTCCATTTCCACTTAATCAAGCTAACTTACATGCCTTATTTCATATTGCAATTTAGGCCTGTTCTGATTTATTCTCCAAATATAAGTCAAGGTCAATATACAAACTTTTAAGCGTTTATAGTCATCATAAGCATTTATAATTCATGTCAACTTTATATCACTTCAATACCATTATTTTATGTTCACAAAATTTCACACAAATCACATTCCACCACAGGTTAAACAACTAAAACTAATTCACATCCCATAAGGTAAAACTTTTAGGTTCTAAGGCATGTAAGCCTAATCACACTTTTTCATTCCATTTATAGTGCATATCTAGTTTTAAAGTATTGTCTCAACATATATATATATACATTAGTATATGCCGTTTATTCGAGGCCATGTATACCCAAATTTCCCATACGTTAAGCCATGCAAACACCATTAGTACCTAGCAAAGCTCTCGAGTACTTAATCGAAAACACGTTTGTTACTACATTTTCAAGCCCTCAACACTTCAGTTCTTTTTCTAACATGCCAATTAAACCTTAACCCTCATCCTAGGCTTTACATGACCGCCCTAGTTACTAAAATCAACTTCGAGCAGTAAGTAAAATTATGCATTAGTGTACCATTTCCTCAAAAATCACACATACAATTCATCAATATATAAAAATCCATCCTTAAATTTTTTGTTCCCATTCATCTAACAGATCACTAAGTAATCCTAGATCAATATTTGCAGCCTCCCAAAAAGCTCATGGAATGATAAAAATAACTAGTATTCCAGCCCCCCATGGTGACTTTCTCTCTTGTTTTTCAACCCCTTCCTTACCCCAATTCACCTCAAACACAAACCACATACATCCCGATAGATTTTAGGCACCCAAATAAACAATTTTAGCCTAGAAAATTCAAGTAAACATAAAGAAAGGCCATAGAAGCTCACCTTTTTCCATTATTGGACTAGTTCTGACTCCGGGACATTTGGTGATTTTTAATTTCTTCGTAAGAGCTCTTTTGGCTAAAATTATTTTCCCGTTAGTCTCCTAAAATTCCAAAGAAAATTTAGAAACAAGAATGATGAATTTTGGTGGAGGGATGAGGGAGATATGGCTAAAGGAAGTAGAAGATGGTGTTAGTTTTTCTATGTAGTCTAAACCACAAAACTTTGGAAAATTCTTTCCCCCAACTGAGAGCTCCTTTCCCTCTATTTATTTTTCCCACATTTTACCAATAGGCTAACTTAAATTTAGAAACTAGAATCACAAAAATTGTGCGAGAAATGAAGGAATTTTGGCTAGCTAAAGTGAGGAGCTAGCATTGATATTTCTAGTAGAAAAGAGAGAAAATTTTCTCTCTTGTTTGAATAGGAAATCCACTTGTCAAAGCTTAGGGACACTTTTCAAGGACCTAGGCTACCTAGCAAGTGCATGGGTGGGGTCCACAACCACCTGATCCATGCCAAAATGGCTAAATTTTTTGGAGAACTTTAGAAATTCCCCAAAATTCACACGAATCAGTAAAAATTGCACTATTTATTTTAAAATTCATATTTTAATCCCCTCTGCCTACTCAAAATTTTTGTGGTCAAATTCCATCGTTAGGGTAGTTTTCAGACTACCTCGATTTGTATAATAATCATAAAAATTATGAGAATTTGCAAATGACCTTCGATTTCAAAAATTCCTTCCTCAATGGACTCAGTATAATTTTTAAGCCTTAGGGTAAACTATTTTTAGGTTCGTCCAGGAACATCCTAGGTGAACCTCGGCCTAAAAAATTTTTATTGTACAGGGAGGTAGCTTACAATTCGAATTGAATTATTATTTTTTTCCAAATTTTAAAATTTTACTCTTTTCATCAGATTGAAGCCCCTAAAAGTTTCATGACTAGTGTCATTACCTCCATTTATGTGCACGTGACTTACCACCCCAGGCTCACTTCCTAGACCTAGTGGCACTGTTCACAGAGCCTGAAAACATGGGTGTTATAAAAAATCTTAATGTTATATAGAGGATGTAATGAGAGATCTTATGATAATTGTTTGGTATGATGAATGAAGATTTTATACCATGTGAGATGCAAGAAAATGATCAAATGAATAATGCACAAATTATGAAGTGATTCATAACAATAAAGGATACATAAAGACATAAATGGATAATAACTAAGTAAATAAATAATAAATAGGATTTAGACCATTAGTTTGACACCTACTAGATGATTTGACTGATCAACTTGGGAGTTACTAGCTACTAGGGGTATTGGTCCTCTTAGGGCCATTGCTTATGTGATTGTGATGGTGGGTGTAGCCACTGAGTTCCTAATACTGGGCCCTACACATTTGGGTGTTAGAAGGCCTACGGACTAATCCTTGCTATCAATCTAATTAATTTGTTAAAATTTGGGGGTCCCATAAGGCTGATCCCTATTATCCATTTGACAAATTTTACTGATGATGACTAGGATATTAGAAAGTTCCACAAGGCTGATCTTTGCTATCCCTCTACAGATATTGGGAGGTCTACAAATAGGTCCTTGCTATCTCCCAATCTAGTATTATGAGGTTCTTGTGAATTGATCCTTATTGTCGGATAGGGTAGGTACAGCTATTGAGGTCTAAAATATGGGTCACTACACAACTTGGATCCCATTATCTAGTGCCTTAAAGTGTCCTCTTTTCTAATATCGGCTTGAATATAAAAATTAACTTGAATAGTAATAATAGTAATAAATTTATCAAACTTAATACGATTAAAAATAATCCAAGTTAAATTGAAAAATTAATTAAATGCCATGTCACTAGTAAATATATCATTGGCTGATGAATAAAATTAATATTTTATATAATTAACTCTATGTGTAGCATTAAGGGTTCATAACATGTATGTTTCATGCATGAATGCATGACATGCACTTATTGCTTTAAATTCACCACTTAGTTTTATGCTTAGCATATCGGTGTGATGATGTGTAGAATAGAGATACTTGTAGTAATCTAGCCTCAACAATTGCAATATAGCATATCAACTTTGAGGGTATAATTTTTTTATAGTTTTTGATGGTTTTATAATAGTGGCACTCATGTGTTGATGAGGATTAGACTTAACTGAGGTAGTTAAGTATTTTGATTACCAAATGACTATCCCAAGCAAATATAATATAAATGGTTGGTTATATTATTTGACAATTTGTGTGTTTCAGAATGTTATGGGCCTAAAGCCCTGTGTACTGTGCCTATGATGATATGTAATATTAGGGGGACTAAAAGGGTCAAGATGTTGATGGATGTGTTATTAGAAGTGGTTTTTTTTATAGGTTTTAATTCTAGGTTTATTATTCAGGTAGCCGTTATGTTGCTTAAATTTCTACAAAGGAATTAATGTCCTATAAATTGAATTTTAAGGTTATTTATAGTTTATATAAGGAGGAGAAAAGATTACAATAAGGAATTATATAAAATCTATCTAGTAAACGAATATGCTTGTAAGTGTTAAATGAATATGGTTTGTCGAAATATTAGGATGAGTGACAAATAAGAAGTAGCATCGCCTATCCATTTCATTATGGAATGAGGTAAGGGTGTTATAATATATTTCTTTTGTTTCTTTTGTATTATTATATGACACTTCAATATTGACTATAATGACTACAAAAGAAAAATCCAACTTTAGGCCTTTTTATCCATTTTATGATAATTTAGGTAGCAAAATGAATACCCGAGTGAAAAATAAAAATTTTAAACCTACCAAAAATACACTTTAATAATCATCAAAATCAATTCCCTTATTATTTGGATCATTCTGGTCCTCTAATAACCAAATCAACCACCTTCAACATAGACAACATAGGGCCTCAGACCTTAAACTTGAACAATATATAGTCAATAGGTGTACAAATCTCCAAATATTCAACATATTATAGTAGTATATATATATATATATATATATATATATATATATAACTTAACATTTATAGAATAACCAAAGCACACATTTAATATTTACAATGATGCAGTCCAAAACTAACTATCTATGAGTGCCAACTATAGAGCTTCAAAAAGTATAAAATAGAGCTTGAGGAGTATAATTGCTACACTACAATGGTTAGGCTAGAATAATACTACTATCTACAACCTGTGCATCGAAAGACCGATACACTAATTATAACCTCAGTTGTGAATTTAATGTAACAAGTTATCTCATACACATAAACATACCATGCATATGCAAATTCATTTACATGGAAATTATTTTTTTTCAATCTATCCTATTATATCATGATAAGTGTTTCATGCTTCCACTACCTTACTAATTCACATTAAGAATATTACTAGTTTATTTTACATATTATTGTTGCATTTACTTTATTTGTTTTGTTTCAAGCCTATACTAGAAAAGACCACACTAAAAGGCACTGGATAGCAGGATCTAGTCTGTGGAGTGGTCGAAATTTTGGACCTTAATAACTGCACTTACCTAACTCTATCCAATTACCAGGATTAGCTCATGTGAACCTCCTAATATTAGAATTGCAAATGGCAGGGATTAACCTTAATAAACATCCCAACATCTGTAGGAGATGGTAGGGATCAGCCCCGTAGGACCTTCTAATATCTCAGTCAACATCTCAATCTCTAGTGGATAACAAGGATCAGCCTCGTGGGACCTCCTAATATCAAAAATCAATATGGGAAATAGGGATTAGCCTAGGTGGACCTCTCAATACTCAGGTGTGCAGGGCTAAATAACCCAACCTCAATGGCTACACCACTATCTCAATCATACAAGAATTAGCCTAGGAGGACCAAAACCCTTAGTAACTACTAATTCCCTAGTTAATTGGTGAACTCATCTAGTGGGCATCTAACTAATATGGGCTAACTTTTATTACCCATTAACATAGTTATAAGACATTTCTTAAGTAATAAATTATTGATGCATTCCTCATAATTACATGCATACTTGCTCAGATAGTTACCCTTTCCCTAGTTACCAATAATTTTACAAGGTGATTATTATCCATTTGGTCAATTTTGTTCCTTTAAGTCTCATATCATCACTCATCAATTTTAATACACATTTCCCATCCATTATTATCATTATCAATACCATTGTTTCTCATTATTTGTGCCTACAATTTTCCCATATACACACCTATGTATACTTTTTCATATTATGCCATATTTATATTCCATATTGTCTCATTTTCACATACTCTATATACCATTATTTCCTTTGCTCATTTCTTTCCTTACAATCATTTTTAATGGTTATATTAATGTCCAAATATCATGACATTACATACCATACACATAAACACCTGACAAGGCCATTATGCACCATTCGGCCACATTATGAAAACACATATGCATATGCTTTTCTCCTAAAACCAAATATGCACAATGACTTCTCATTTCCATGCTAACATACTCACATACTCAATTCACATCAAATACATACACATACACAACATGTCACATTTCCATACATATCCACAAGTATAAACACTTTCACACTCATTATAGAATACATCTATTACATTAAATCCACATACCTATGGTGTGAAAACACACTTTACCACCACTTTATGCCCTTGAATGCTTTCCTTCCATAATTGTTATTCCTTGTCCTAAAGTGCACAGAATTGTACCTTAGAGAAATTCTCAAAAGTTCTATATGACCCCCAAATTGAAATCTATCAACATGAAATTTCTTAGAATCATTTGGACTATCTAAAAAATTAAAAATTGAGAAAAAGCCACTTACATAAAAGTTTGTCACTATTCAACCTTTTGTAAAATCTCACTTTCCAAGAAAGATTTTGCAATTCTACCACTTAGAATTGCTTCTAAGGATCATGGTGATCAAGAACCAAGTTAGAATTGTTTGAATTAGGTGAGATAGGAGAGAAAAATGAAGAGAAGTTGTAGGAGGGCTTATGACGTGTGTCGCATGGCCTTTTTTTGTGTGGAGGAGGAAGATGACTCCCTTGCACATGTGACACTCTCACATGTGTGGGGGCTTTTATATTAAGAGGTTGGATGGCTTAGATTGTGTCACATGGTGATCAAACAGCCTATTTCCTCTCGATTTTCATTTAAACTTTGAACATTCAAATTAATTTTTCTAGACCTCAAAAAATAATCATTTTTAGGTAAAAAAATTCCTCAATAATGCTAATTAAAGGCCTTATAAAATTCCAGGTCAATATTCCAATGAAAACTATGGTTTCTATTCACTCACCTAAGTGAAAAATTCCTAATATTTATCAAACAACCTCAGAAAATTAAATTTCCTTCACCAATAAACTCATTGGAATCTTTTAGCTCTATAGCATGGTATTTTTTTGTCTGTCTGGGCACATCCTAGAGCTGTCCTAGCACAAACTCATTTGAGGTTACTATTCACTAGTTCTTAGCCTAAAATGATTTATTGATTCTGTTAAAATTTTTAATTAATTCTTTTCCTCATTTTCTAGCCAATCAAAGTTTTATGATTAGTACTTACCCTTTTTGGCAATGTAAGGGTTCCCCGACTTCTTAGGAATGTTATTCAAGTCTCGAAGGTACTTTTCATGAAATTCATATTTATAGGTGTTATAATCCCTTCCCTCTTAAGGAATTTCATCCTTAAAATTACCTGAAGAAACAAGTGCAAGTATTGAGCCTTCATTTACTCTTTATTTTCCCTTATGGCTTCTTTTATCTTGTAATGCTTCCATAGCACCTTCAATAATGGAATAGATTTATTCCTCATCTATTTCATCTCTTTAGCAATGATTTATATTAGTTCTTCTTCATAAGTCAAGTCCAGTTTTATTCGAATTTCTTTTATAGGTATTACATGTGAGGGATTAGACTGGTATCGCCTTAACATTGAAAAATGAAATACGTTATGAATCTATTGTAACTCATGTGGTAAAATTGGTCGATGTGCCATTAGTCCCATATGTTTTATGTGTAACGCTCATGTTTTAAGGCTCTGTGAATGGTGCCACAAGGTTTAAGAAGTGTACCTTGGCTATCGAGTCACTTGCATGCGGATCAAGGTAGTGACACAGGTCATGAAACTTTAAAGGGCTCTAAAATGGTGAAAAAGGCAAAATTTAAAAATTTGGCTAAACCAACAATCCATTTCAGACTGAAAGGTACCCATCGGGGCAATAAAAACTTTTTAAGCCGGGACTAGCTCAAGATGTGTCCGAATGGACCTAGAAATAGTAGAACCTGAAGCTAAAAAATTACACTAAGTCCAATGGTGAAAGAATTTTTGGAATCGGAGGTCGTTTACAAATTCTAGTACTTTTTTAGGTTGGCACCATTAAAAACTACCCTATCGTTGGAATTTGGCCATACAAATTTACAAGTAAGAAGAAAGGATTAAAATAGGAATTTTAAAATAAACAATGAAATTTTTAGTGGTCCGAGTGAATTTTTATGAATTTTTTATGTTTACCAAAAAATTAGGATGTCTCGAGAATTTTCAAGACCCCTTTTGACATGTCATAGTGGCCCCCACTTCAATCTAACTAGGCTTGTAAGCTACCAAGTGTTAAATAGAGCATGACAAATGGATTTCCACTTGGATGAACAAAAGAAATTTCTTCTCTTTTGCCTAGAAATTGTCGATGGTAGTTCTTAATTCCTCAGGCCATAACTTTCTTTTTTGGAAACCAAATGGGATGATTCTAGTCTTTGAAAATTCTTAAGGATGTTAGGCACCCTGAGGAATAAGAATTAGGCCAAAAGAAGTTACCATTTGTGAGATATAACTCATGGAAGTGACTAGTTTAGAGCAGTCTAGAATAGTGTGTGTAAGGTGAGTTTGAGTGATTCTTTCCCTTTCTCTTT
The DNA here is from genome assembly GCA_948208565.1 of Hura crepitans. NCBI lineage: Eukaryota > Viridiplantae > Streptophyta > Magnoliopsida > Malpighiales > Euphorbiaceae > Hura > Hura crepitans. Next base: position 8,680 of record CANXYI011904142.1, on the reverse strand, counting down.
GAATTTTTGACTACCAATTGATGCTAAGATGTACCTAAGGCATGTATGTGTGTGTGTATAAGGCATTGGTGGCCATTGGATAGTATTTAGAGGCCGACAAAATAGGGGGAAGAGTACTATGGAAGCTAGAAATAGGGCTGAGAGCATAGGCTAAGATGGGAATGACACCTTAAAAGTGATATGTAAGTGAAATTAAAGCTTTTTCATAATGTGCTAGGTGGCTACAATGTTGAATATTGGGATAAGGTGGTTGGAATGTTGAATTTAGGAGTGATTTCTTCTTTGGTAGTGATGAATAAGTGAACACGTAGCAAATTAGGGGGCTCTTTTGAAGAGCTTGTCAAAAGTAGCTTTATTTCCTTGCTAATTTTGTTAGATATGAATGCTTGTGTTGATTATACATGTGGTAAAAAGTTACTTCAGTATTGTATGATTTGTTAGAAAGAAGTTTATGGCCATTTTAGTTGGGAAATAATTCTGAAGTATGCCTTTGAAGTTGGTACCCGAGAACCATGCTTAGTAAATTTTATGATGATGGCAAGTGACATTTGATAATTTACTTGAAATTAAGTATGATTATGTCATGGCATGTATTTATGATTGAATTTTGATACCATGTAAAAGGGTATTGAATTTGAGTACATTTTTCTCTTAGTATACAAGAGCATGCACTAAGGAAATGGCTTGTAATGTAACTTAAAAAAATATTTAGTATATACATTATGTTGGTTATGAATTTGGCTGAAAATGATCATGAATTTTTAATGATGTATATGATATATTAATATAACAACGTACACTTGAAAGGTGTCTTGCAGTGGCTAAGAGAGATTTGGACTAAAACATATAATTAGTGCTTAAAATAATGACTTAAAAAGTGGCTTTAAGTAAACCATTAAATTGAGCCATATTGGTGCCTTTAAGAGGCTACATTTGTACCATATTTTGTCTATGGAGTTGGCCCAATTCTAAATGGCATTAGTGCCTAGTAAAGTATTAAAAAGAGCAGTGAAAACTGAATTGAATTCAGACTTAATACAGTCCTAGAAAATTGACTTCCAAAATTGGTCAAAATGACCTATAACTGTCTAGTTGACCTCTACCTGAACCAAAAATATCACTAGCTAGAAAGTATTCCCTTTTTAAGTTAAAAATTCCATGACAAATTACATCATATATAACCTCGAATTTTTGTATAATTGGACTTAAGCTTTTCATGGAATTTTACTCAGTAGAGCTAAAAAGTGGCTATAATAGTTTGGATAAATTTTTAATGTATGAGATAAAATTTTTATCTGTCTATTTTTTAAACTTAAATATTATAAGAATATTTTTTATTAGTAAAAAAAGTTAATTTGAGCTACTTAGCCATTAGTTAGACAGCTACTAGATGGGTTGATAGGTTAACTTAGGGTTTTACTGCTACTAGTTCATTAGTTGCTGAAGAGGTCTATGGACTGATCTCTATTATGTCACTCAGTTCATGATGGCATTTATTAGTGGCTAGAGAGGTCTACAGACTAATCTCTATTATGTCACCTAGTTATTAATAATGATTTTTGGTTAAGGAGGCTTACGAGATGATCCCTATTATGTCACAAAGTTACTCTTTTTTGTTGCTGGGAAGGTTCACAGGATGATCTCCATTATGTCATACAGTTACTTGTGTCTGTAGAGGCTATGGCTAATCTCAATTATGGTGCACATGTCGGTGTAGCAACGTAGGTTTATAATAAGGACCATTGTACTAATTTATTATCCCTCTAAATCTAATGTCTTAAAGTGTCATCTTCCTAGTCGGGCTAGTGAAATAAATTAATTAATAAGTAGAATAATCATTAAAGATAAAGTTTAAGATTATTGGATGACTTTTTAGAGAGAGTAGTAAAAATGCAAAAAAAGGGCATTTTAGTCATTTTTCATCATTGATACAACTAAAGGGATTTTTGTAAAGTATACCTACTAAAGCTAGTAATACTTGCTTTAAATCATTTAGCTAAGTTAAAAATACTATTTCATATCACATAAATACCCTAAGGGTATTTCAATAATTTGTCACCCTAGTGAATAACCAATTTATATAATAAAGTAAAATCATTTCCTAAACTGTATAGGTAAGTTAATTATATAAATGCCATGATCAAATTGCTTTAAGTTCACCACTGAGTATCTCGTACACTCAGCATACCAGTTCTGGCACATAGGTACATGATAATTGGATCTACCTTATAAAGCGTAATGATAGTGGTTCAGAGGGTCCAAGTGAAGACATTAGAAGAAAATTTTGTACAGTTATGATATCTATGCACTTAAGTGAGAATTGGGTTGGATAATGTATATAAACTGTGGACATGTAATGTAAATTAAGTAATTAGAAACTATTAATGTAAATAAAGTATCTATACATGTTCTTTGATGAATGTATGATTATATGTGATGTTGATGCTTATGTGAGCTTGAGGCTCTATATTTATGCGTGTCTTATCTATAACCTGAGGCTTAAGTTTGATGTGTGTTAGATGATGATGATGGTAGGTTAAAAATGGGGGACCAAATGGGTCTAAGTGTTGTGAATTGCTTATAAAAGTGTTAAATAGGCTTGTTTAAAATTTTTGGTTAGGACCCTAGTAGCTATTATGCTGCTAGATTTTTAGGTGGTATCTGAATGTTAGCAAATTTCCTCTATAATGATTGGATCGTATTGATCCTAACCTAAGTGGACCATCAAAATTGATGGAAGTGGTTTTGGAGTTTGATAGATTGATCTAGAGTGGAATAAGTAAAAGTTAAATGAATGACCATGGGAGAAATTTTAGGATAAGTGACCTAGTGGGAAGTGCACTACTTATTGGGTTTGTTCAGGAATCTAGTAGGGGTGTCACATTTGGTGGTATTAGAGTAAAGGTTCAATGTTCCTTGGTAAAGTACGTGGATATGAAAGGGTTACATTTTAATTCCTTTAAATTGTTACGTTGTTCGAATCTATGAAAGGAAAGTCTTTTGTAGTATAGAAATGATTGCTTTAGTTGCCTGAAGTGTGGGCTATGGAACCAATTGGTTGATAACCATAATTATACAATGAGCAAGTTCTATATAAACATCCAAACTTAGTTATGCTACTCAGCAGCTAGAGTTAGGAGTGACCAACTAATAACAAGCAGGAGAAAACCCTATCCTGGGATAATAAAAAGTATTACATGAAAGGATCTTACTAGATTTCTAAAGTATGTTGAGAAAATTATTTTCCATGACACATATACATGATATAAGAGGTTTTTAATAGGACTAAATGTATAATCAAGACTACAAACAGCTAAATCTCAAAAAGAGGGATTTGGCAGTATTAGTACTAGTTGCATGTGATAGGAAGGAATGGTACTAGTAAGAAGAGACCTCTTTTAGAGAAAGAGGTAGAGCACTGTGGGACTACCCAGTGTTATACCAAATTGGTAAGACAAGGAGAGAAGGTTAGTTACAGGCATTATTTCAGTTTAGGTCCAATACTAGAGAGGGTACTAGGGGTAGAAGTTGAAATAAACCTAGAGGTCGGGCAAACTCTTATTAGTAGACTTTAATTACCTTCTAGAGTTTAAAGTACTCCTTGTACAAAGGATAACAGGAGTGGATCTCCCATGTGTGTTTGTTATTAGAAAAAGCACTAAGAGTAGTGTAAAGAAGGCAACTGAGAAGAATGTTTCCAATGTGGCATTAGAGGCCACCATAGAGAAAGTGTCCTCAGGTACAGATAGAGAGTTCTTAAACCCAAATATCTAATATTACACCCCAAAGTATGGGTCAGAGGTAGACTAAAAGAGAGTAGCCTAGTGCTAATTAAGGTACTAGAATTAAGGCTTGTGCTTCAAGCAGGCAGTGTATTATGAGACTGAAAAAATGGCTGTAGCACTAAATGGTATGACTAGTATTTTATTGATCTAATGTTTCAATCTTGGCTTTGATAAACCCTAATGTAATGTCCATTTGTGTATATACTACATCAATATAGAATAGACAAATAGGGCTTAAGTATTTTGATGCAAGCATTGGAGTTAATCACCTTATGGGGGCAATGTGTGATTGTGAAAGGGTTGTATGAAAGATGCCTCTAGTGATTTAAGGGCATGGATTGTTATTGGTTTGATTAAGTTATATTTCAATAAATTATGGTACTTCTAAGATGGGTTGGCTTACTAAGTGTTAAGCTATGATTGAGGGTGACCAAAAGAAGTTGATCCTCTAGACTATTCGAAGACTATTAAAAATAGCGGATGGTGAGAGAAATCCTTTGGACAATTTTATTTTTGTTATCAAGAGGTAATAACTCCTTTAGGAGGAGAGAGGCATGTTTGGCCTAAGGTATTGATTAGACTAATTCAATTCTAATCTAGCATATCTATTAGTTAATGCTTAGTTCTCTAATATCTTCTTATTGACCTACTAGGGTTTTTATCTTAGAGAAAATTAGATTATAAAGTAGAGGTGTATCCTAGTATTGCTCTAATATTTATTGTTCTCCGAAGGAGAGAATCTGTTGAAATAAAAAAGCATTAAGAGTATAGTTATGACAGATATGTGATAAGGGTTTTACCAAACCTAGTATAATTCCTCAGTAAGTGTCTAAGTTGTCTATGAGAAGGAAAGATAGGTCACTTAGGTTGTGTATTATTTTAAAGTACTTGAATAAGATGAATGTGTAGGATGAGTATTCCCTCTTCTGATGAACTATCTTTTAGAACATTGAGAAAGGTTGGTCTTCTTTCTTTTAAAGTTGACTAGAGATCTGGATAATATCAGTAGAGGATTTAGGGAAGCTAAAATTACTAAGATTGCTTCTAGGACCCAGTGAGCACATTGTGAGTCTTTTGTAATAACATCGAGGCTTACTAATGCCCTAGCAATTTCATGGGCTGCAATAGGAAAAACATTTAATTTTATAGAGGTTAGTGATAATAGTGTTTTTGGATGATATTTTGGTGTACTCTAAGAACTAAAGAGGGTATGAACAGTACTTAAGGGTTGTGATACAGACCATGGAAGAATGATGGTTGTATGCTTAACTAAATAAGTATGAATTAGGCAAATGAAGTTTTCCTTTAGGCAACATAGTTTCAATAGGAAGTGTTAGAATTAGCCCCAGTAAAGATAAGGTAGTGTTAGAACTGAAACCCTCTGGGAATGTAATTAAGATTTGAAATTTTTGGGGCTTAGTTCATATTATAAAAGACTTAAAAGAGGACTTCTATTATTGTCACTCCTATGGTTGGACTAATCAGAAAGGATGTAAGAATTGTTTAGGATAATTCATATGAAAGCAATTTTGCTAAGCTAAAAAAGAGGATGATAGAGGTTCATATCCTCATTCAACTTAAATAGGGTAAAGACTTTATTATATGCTAGAATGCTTCACTGAATGATTTGTCATGTGTTAATGTCGGATAGAAAGGTAGTGGCTTATGCTTTAAGATAGTTGAAGCCATGAGAAAAAGATTATCCTACTCCTAATCTAGGGCTAGTTGTCATAGTGGCTACTTTGAAACATATGATAGCATTATTTGTATAAAATGGAATATTGTGTAGGTACAGATTGATGCAAATTGAAATATTCCTTTACTAAAGAAAAAGGGACTTGAGATAGAGAAGATGAATAGAGTTGATTCAGGATTTTGATTGCTTGATTAACTACCTACCAGTGATGGTAAATGAAACATATGATTGCTTGATTAACTACCTACCAGCTTTCACTAATGGGATGGTAAATGTTTACTATAGGAAAAGTCTATAGTGACCTTAAGAGCCATAAATGTCATGTTACAATTCACTGTAGAAGAGGTAGTAGTGGCTGAATTGCAAATGGAGTCAGATTTTACATAGCAAAATTGAAGAGAATCTTATTAGAGACAAGGAGATGGTTCAAATAAGTAGCAAAGCTAAAGAGGGAAAGACCATAGGTTCTTAGTTGATAGTATGTGAGTAGTGGACTTACTAGAATAAATCATGTACATTTTGTACAAGAGGATTTAGGTTGCAAATGGTTAATGAAATACAGGAATCTCCTCATATTATGGCTTTTGGGGAGGAAAAATTTGAGCTTGTAAATGTTACATCTTGGTGGTTTTGTATGGAAAAAAGTATGATAGAAATAATAGCAAGTATTTTTCATGCCAACAGGTAAAAGCTGGGCATCAGAATCCTTATGAATTGTTGTATCCTACAGCTCTATTAGAGTGAGAATGAGAAAAGTTAACTCTGAGTTTTGTAATAAGTTCACTATTGAGTAAAGGTAAATACAGTGGTGTATGAATAATTACTGATAGATAATTAAGATAGTTCAAGTTACCTAGTTAGGATGGGTTAGTTTTTAAGGAAGTTTGCTAGATTTTATGGTAATGAGACCATCAAATTGCATGTTGTGCTAGTGACTATCATATGGATAAAGATTTTGCTTTACATCCAAATTTTGGAAGAAGCTGCTAGCAACTTTAGGCACCAGACTAGCTCAACACCTAGTTTATCATCATTAGTCTGATTGGCAGTCAGAGAGGGTGATACAGATGTTTGATATATATGCATATATATGCTTGGCAAAGATTGCCTATGATAAAAGTGACCAGTTTAGTTAGAACTAGACCCTTATGAGGCATTGTATGATAGACAATGCCAAACCTTTCATGTTGAAATGAGGTGGAGAGAGAACATCTCTAGTGTAGATTTGATTAAAAAGGAGGCTAAAGAAAAGTGAAATAAATCAAAAAAGGCTAAAAGTAGTATGGTTAGATAGGAATCATGTAATGACTCAAAGTAGGAAACTACTTAATATTCAGTTAGAGACAAAGTGTTCTAGAGTTTTTCTAAGGAAATAGGTACAGAAGTTTAGGAAAAGGGTATTTAATTTCCAAGTTATCAGACTTTATGAGAGTACTAATAGGGTATAGACCTCTAGCATACAAGTTTGCATTACCACCTGAGCAACAGCCAAACAAAGTATTTTTATGTTTTATGCTCAAGGGGTATAGATGGGATTAGTTATATATGACTCGATGACTACTATCAAAGCATAGCTGGAGATAAGTTATGACTAAGAAATAGTGTAGAGAATGGCTTATGTAATGAGATAGTGGCAAAGATGAGTCCATACCACTATTACCATTCTATGGAGGTATAAAAAGTATAGAGGAAGTTACTTAAGAGCCAAATGAGCAAATGGGAGCTTAGTACCCTACTCTACTAGCTTCAGGTAATTTTGAGGATAAAATTTTCTTAAGAGGGGAAGAAATGTAATGCCTATGTTTTAAGGCTCTTTGAATGGTGCCACACGATATGAGAAGTGCACCTAGGGTGCTGGGTTACTTGCCTGTGGATCGAGGCAATGACACGGGTCATGAAACTTCGAGCGCCTCTAAAATGATGAAAAAGGTAGAACTTTAAAATTTAGCAAAACTAAAAATTCATTTCAAACTGAAAGCTACCCATCAGAGCAATAAAAATTTTTCTAGCTAGGACTGACCCAGAATATGCTTGGACACACAAAAAAATTGTGCACCCTAAAGCTAGAAAATTACACTAAGTCCAATTGTGAATGAATTTTTGGAATCGGAGGCTATTTGCAAATTGTCATAATTTTTTAGGTTGGCATACAAATTAAGGCAATCTAAAAATTTGCCTATCAGTGGAATTTGGCTACAAAAATTTTTGAGCAAGTAGATAGGATTAAAATAGGAATTTTAAAATAAACAGAGTAATTTTTAGAGGTCCAAGTGAATTTCCATGAATTTTTTGTTTGCCAAAAAATTGAGATGGCTTGAGAATTTTTGGGACCCCTTTAACATGTTAAGGTGGCCCCCACTTCATGCCAAGTTGTAAATGGAGTATGAGAAATGGATTTCCACTTCAATGAACAAAAGAAATTTCTTCCCTTCTACCCAAAAAATGTCAATGCCAGTTCTTTATTCATTAGGCCAGACCTTTCTTTTTTGGCAACCAAATGGGATGATTTTGGTCTCTAAAAAATCTTTAGGATGTTAGGCACCATGAGGAATAAGAATCAAGCCAAAAGGAGTTACCATTTGTGAGATAAAATTTATCCAAATTGACTAGTTCACAGTAGTCTAGAACAGTGTGTGTAAGGTGAGTTTGAGTGATTCTTTCCCTTTCTCTCTAAATTTTTCTCTGCCAATTGATGCTAAGATGTATCTAAGACATGTATATGTGTGTGTGTATGAGGCATTGGTTGCTATTAGATAGCAAGTGGAGGCCCACAAAAGAAGATAAAGAGTACCGTGGAAGCTAGAAATAGGGTTGGTAGCATAGGCTTAGAAGGGAATGACACCTTCAAAGTGATATGTATATGAAATTAAAGCTTTTTTACCATGTGCTAGGCTGGCAAGAATGTTGAATATTGAAATAAGGTGGCTAGAATGTTGAATTTATAAGTGATTTCTTCTTTGGTAGTGATGAATAAGTGAACACCTAGCGAATTAGGGGGCATGTTTTAAAGAGCTTATCAAAAGTTGCTTCATTTCCTTACTGATTTTGGTGGATGAATGCTTATGTTGAATACACATGGGCTAGAATGTTAAATTAGTATTGTATGATATGTTAAAACGAAGTTTATAGCCATTTTGGTTAGAAAATAATGGTGAAGTATGCCTTTGAAGTTGGTACTCGAGAACCATTCTTAGTAAAT